>JAQQSQ010002797.1:0-10273 GCA_028627145.1 Eidolon dupreanum | reverse complement strand
ACAGCAACTCAATTCTGGTCAGTCTCATATGAAAATGATCCTTGCCATGAACATCTACAGGAGTGACACCGTGACACCGACGTTCAATCAGTAGCAATGATCTTTTTCTGCAGTTTTTGGCTCCAAAAGGGAATGTTTCATCCGTCAGTTTGTAGTTTGTCCAAATGACAGGAAAAAAGGTAGTAATGGCAATACCCAAGAGTCAATATAATTGTAACAAGGTTTCCTAGTGGAGAATTGACCAGAGCTAGGAGAATGACCTTAAGTTCTGTCATTTTAACAGTGCACTCAAATCAATGGTTGGTTTCGTATAGTTGCTGTTGAAGTTGAAGCTACAATAGCCCCATAACCTTAGATCTCAGGTAAACTAAACCACCAGTCAGCTAGACCCAGATATTTAGGGGAAGCTCTGTGAATCAAGATTTTGAGCCCGTGGTTTTGATTCATGAAGTGCAGTCGTGGTAAACGTTTATCCCAATGACACAGCTGTCACTTTTTTCAAGTAAATGTAAGTATTCACAAAGACCAGGTCGGCCCCATCCTTTTTTTTCCCCCCTAAAGGGCAGTGTAGTAGATGATGACTGTGTCCAATAGGTGGCACTGTTGCACTGAGAAATGGCTTTCAGTACTTCAGCAGGCATTAGGAATTTAAATAAAGTTGTGATTCATTTCTCTTGTCCTTGAGACTCTATAGCTCCTGTATGATCATTGGGTGTGTGTGTGGTGGGGGGAAGAACAGGGAGAAGGTTGGGGTGGGGAGTGAGGATGATATTTCATTAACACTTCTCTCTAAGAGGAAGTCCCAGAATGGGAGAGTCCTCTCCCAAACTTAAGTCATGAGGAAGTCCAGATCCTAACACATCAATGCTAAAGGTGTACTCGGCAGTGGTGATCAGAATAGCAATGCACTAATTTTGCTCTAGGATTTCCCCCCACAAAGTCACTTTAGCTTCCTTTCTCCTCTGCGCCCTCCACTGAATTCCCCTTAGCTGGATTCGAGTGTCCACCTCCCTTGTAAGATCTGCTTGGTGACTTTGGTACCTGTAACCCAACACAGCTGTAGCAATTTCAATTCCTCCTCTTGAAGTTCACCAGTATATGTATAGGTGGGTGGATGTGGTCTTCTGTCTCTTTTGGAGTCAAGGAGAACTTGTTCACACTCTGATCCTCTTTCTCCTTAAAGTAACTGAGATTGGGTTAGGGAGAAATGGAGGGATCAGGGGATGCAGAGATGGGGGAGGAGGAGCTTCATGCCATTAGTCACGACACATTTCATGTCAGTTTTTATTTGTTTATACACTGCTCACAGCTTAACCAAATAAATAAAGTTTCTGATGCAGTCAAAGCTCTATATTAACTTGTAATAGTTTTCAATATTTACTTTGATTTTAGAGTCTCCTTGGGTCAGTAGTCACATTCATACTGTTTTTTGGCTTCGGCCGTGGGGCTTGTTAACCCAATGTTACCACAATGTACTTTTCTCTGTCTACCCAGAGAAGAGTAAATAAAACCAAAAACACCACTCGCGCAGCACATTTCAATCGTACTTCTCACGGAAACAGCCTCTCTACATTAAATTATTCATTTTCATTTATGTTTTAATTGAATTAATTCGTTTTAATTATTCATTTACTTGACGATGTTATTCATTTATAAATATGCCAGTGGAAGATCCTACCAGCCACTTCTTCACTTCCCTACCCACCTTTCTATTAGTTGAGAGCCTTGGTTAACAAATCCCAGAAAACTGTTTTTTTTTTATCCCTGAACTCAGGCCTCGTAGCCATTGTCTTTCTCTTCCTGAAATCCATGCTCTGTCAGTATCCCATCCTCACTGACAAGTCAACTCTGTGAAGAGCGTTATATCTTACCTATTTTCAAGCTAAACATTTAGGCCAACCCAGATAACATGTATGCTGGCATGAGACACAACACTTTAAGGCCTGAGACAAAGGCCTTTGTTACTCGTGGCACACCAAGCACCATTAACATTAGCAATGTTTGTGTCAGTTTCTCTTGCCTGAGTTTCATGGTAGAGATCCAGGTAGGCCCATATAAATGTCTGCATACACACCGGATTGTATTAAATGAGAGAACTCAGAGCTTAGGCCACTGAACCCTTTATAATGAATAGTGAGCATGCCTACCCTTAACTCCTGGGAAAGATGTAAATTTACTACACTGAACAGTAAACTAACCTGCCCTTTGCTCCAGAAAGACAGTGTCTTTCAAAGTTGGCTGACTACACTGTGAACACCTTTGAAAAGGCAGTTTAAAACAAAGGTCAAACAGCGCCTGTGCTCATAAGACATGCAGAAATGCAAGACATTAATAGAGAGAGAATTGTCTCCCAAATACTGATATAAAGAAGCATGGAATGAAAAATAAGTCTTATCTAAATACTCTTTTTTTTTCTGAATTTAAAGAGTTAAGAAGGATACTCTGTTCTTTATCTATTTTTACTTGTATCAAAAAATACACATGCGTGGATAGATATTTAAAGTATTGCTATTTTAAAGTGTGGGTACATATATAGAAATAAAACATAAATACATCTTTAAATGTATAATTCAGAATATATTTGAGTTATATTCATTGTTCTATAGACTTGCACAGAATTTTCATTTTATAAAACACAGAAGTTATTAGTGACATAAATACATACAATTCATTGTAGAAAATAAAGTGGTTCTATGGAAAGTAACCTCAGAAGGTGATCTGATCATAAATTCCTAACCTGGCAGGCCATGGTGAATAGTCATACCTTAGGCAACTAACTTCTTTAGTAAAAGATTTATCTTTGCCTTAAGTGAGACTTGTTCTTTGTTTTTGTGCATCTAGCTTAACACTCCTTTGAAATAAACAACCTTTAAGAAAGCACATAATCTTGTTAACTATCTTATAATCCAATCTCCACCTTGTTTTCACCCACTTGCTTGTATTTTTTTTTTTTTATGTTCCCTCACTAATTCAAATGCATAAAAGAACTGCAAAACTATCATTCCCCAGAGCATTTGAAATCTTGCTTCCCTGCAATTGTCAGTTTGGATCAAATAACTCACAAAAATTCTCTACAGGTTTGACTTTCTTATGTTGACATTATTTCTATTTTAAAAACAAGAAATGTTAATAAAAATATGCTGTATAACTTCGTGCTTTCTCAATGATAGATTTGTCATATAAACACTTAAAAATTGTTCTTATATGACAAGAATATCACTTTTAAGTGCATTTGAAGTCATCTGGAGAAGGAGAAAGGGGAGCAGACTTTGCCACGTCACCCCAAAATATGCCTCTTTGGGATATTGACAGTTGTAATTGTGAACTAGCTCTTCTGGGTTCCCAAGAGATAGAAAGCCATGGGAGGCCTAGAAGAAGCTCTGAAAGCCAAGTAGAGTTCCCCTTTATAAAAAAAAAAAAAAAGACATTTATCCTGCCTTCTCTATTAATAAGGGAAGGTAGGAACTGAAATCTGCATATCAATCATACCTTTGTTTACTGTGTTTTTCCTAATTATCTCCCATAATTGACTTTCTACCCCCAACATTTTCTTTTGTCTTTAGCTGAAGGTGATATTTAAGGCAGTTCTTTAGTTGTTTTATAGTTACTCGTTTTTCTTTGATCTCTCTCACGTAGACAGTAAGTATACATGTTATTAAACTTTGTTTTTCTCCTTCTAATCTGTCTTATGTCAATTTGATTATTAGATCAGCCAGAAGAAATTACATCGAGTAGAAGACAACTTTTCCTCCCTGACGTTGGTTTGATAAAATAGATACTGAAATATACAGAAGTAGGCTTAATATTAAAGAAAATAAAGTTTATGTAATTGTGGATGCCTAAGAGAAAGAGTTATTGGATGTGAGCTCCAAGATGGAATTTACCTGCTGAAATGGACTCCCCAAGGTCAAATGAGGGCCTAAATTTCATAAATAGTAAGAACCTTGTGGCCATTTCACACCCCAGGCTCCTCATGTGCTCTGTATTCCATAAGAACCTCAGACTGAACTCCTGGCTTCCTGCACTATTACCTGCCTGACTTATTTAAGCCCTGTGAGTCAACTAATACAGGAAAACTCTGGTTTCCTATTTCTACCAAAGGAATGAGGGACTGAGACCTGCCAGTCCGTCGGAATGACACAAATTGCATTCTTACTTGCATCTATACCGACCAATCAGAACTGCACAATTTAGATAACTCATTTACATAAAACTTAATTGAGAACCTGGGTGAGAGCTTTTGCTAAAAATGTAGCCTCCCCTTTGTCTTGGTGGAGCACAATTTATAAAGGTTGCTATCTAAATATGCATCTCCCTTGCCGCAGCCCCTTTTACTAAATAAATGCATTTTATTTTGTATTACAGTCTAAAATTAATCTTGGTTTATATATTAAAATAAAGTATTAGACTGCCAGTTAACTGTATATCTTCCTCTCAGTAGTTGCATCCCTCATCTAACTCAGAGAAAGCTCTTCTTTTGGCCATTTTTAACCATCTGGTACAGGATACTTTTATTTGCCATTTCAACATTTTAATGTATAAAAAAAGCTTATTCATCAAACACCTTTTCCCTTGGTTGCAAATATGCTGTACAGTTTATAGGAAAATGAAAAGGCAAGACATAAATGAATGAGTCAGTTTGTGAAATAAAATGACAATTTCACAATAAAGTAAATATTATAGAGATTGTTGACTGAATTAGATAGAGGAGTAACTGTGCTCACTTCCCATTAATGTCACACCTGCTTAGAGATTAAATTGCATTATTTTATGCTACATTAAAATGGCATTTTCTAGAGTGATGTTTTACATTTCTGATAGGCGGTCGTAAATGCCTTGGTGCACTCAGCAATATTCTGTTTTCAGTGAACATTTCTATTAGTAACAATTCATCCGTAATTTCATTTCAGAAAAAAAAAAAAAAGCAATGTCAGCAAGGACATAGGTATATACATCCTTTTTCAAATCTAAACTAGAGTAATAAGAAATTTAACCATTGTTAATAACATAAATTCAGGCAGATGAAACTACAATTTAAGGCTTCATCCAAATGTCACCTCCTACAAACATTAATACTAAATAAAAACCTGTGGATTGAAAAAAGAACACAATTTTCTATCTAGTATTTTCAAATTAGATGATTTTTTTAAAAACTGAGATTATGGACATTGTCTGTTATGTATGTTTTATTTATGTTAGAAAAATTTTGATCCCATATGTCTATTATATGATATTTTTTCCTTTCTTATTTTATTTATGACTAAATATTTATTAGTATTTGGTTTATATTCTTGAAATTACAACTATCTAATGGTCTAATAATTTATATCAGATTTTTAACATAAGCAATTTTTTAAACACTATATTTTCTTATTTAAAAATCCTGCTTATCATTTCAGGGAAAAAAATCTCAGCACGCTCACTAAAATGCTTATACCCAGATCTGGAAATGAGTAACAAAACTATTCCTCATATACATTATTCTTGGCTCATATCGTCTTCCACAAATGTTTTGTTAATAAGTATATGAACATATAAATTTTTATTAAAGATTCTAAATTTTGATAGAAATCACCATTTAAAAAATCTTATAAATCTTAAGCACATTTGTATAATTTGAAAAGAATGTCTAATTATAACTTATCACTTTTAAAATGAATTATTTCATAGAAAAGACAAGAAGAGGGTAAAACAAACAAACAAAAAATCATGAATCTAAATTAGAACCAAGAGGCCTCTTAGAATTTGCCAGACAACCATCAGTTGTTTTTTTTTTTTTTCTTATTTGGCATATTTTCATGCATCAGTTACAAAACAGTTAGAAAAGCTATTCACTCATTTACCAAAACCATTATATTGGTTAGTGGAAATTTAATTTCTATCCTAGTTGGGGAACATGTTCGAAGCATAGTTCTTGGTTAACTCAGATTATTTTCAAACTTCCCATTCATTTTTTAAATAATGATAGTGTGATAAGTATGAAATAATATAGCCAGTTGAGTTAAGTATTTCATTGAGAAAATAATGCTACAATAATAAATTCATTTTATTTAAGAAAATATGCTACTAACAAATACGAACAAATTACATTAATATCCACCACTGCACGTAGAGTACTGATGTTAGCAAATTAAATGAAGAAATCAAGTGCTTCAGTAAGACCAATTCTTATTTACAAGCTTGAATACTCAGCTTTAACTTAGCTCTTTTAAAAGGCAGTTTTAGGAAGTTTGTGTCTATTGCAATGAGCATTTGGCTTTGAGAAATATCAAATCAACTCTTTCATTATATGTAAAAGTACCTATTTATAAGACTTAGCCTATTAACTGTATTAATCTTCAATAAGGTGTAAAACATATAACTTCAATAATTTCAAGGTGTTAGGTTTTTTGTTATATTTAGTCTCACAAACAAAACTGCTTGTAACTTTCAAGCATTCAAAAATAGTTTCCTTTCTCTAGTTTTTTACCCCACCCACCTACCAGAATACTTAAGTTTTATTAATTAAAACAAAACAGAACAAAAACCTGGCTAGGAAAATCTGCATAGAATTTAGATAAACTTAACTATAAAGATGGTCTCAGAAACTCAAGTGCGCAAAGATATCCATTGCTGTGTAAGTGATATTTGGTAGTAGTTGTGCTAATAAGGGAAGACATACTAAAAACCACGAGTCAACATCTAAGGGGCTGAAATAAATCTTAGAGTATTTTCTAGGACTCTACCCAAATAAATTAATCTTGGTTAATAAAAAAAAAAAGAGAAAAAGATCCTGGGATAGCTGGATGTCTAGGCTCTCTGAAATTAACATCAGTTTTAGGGATAAGAAATTAGGCAAAAAAAAAAAAAATGTGTGTGTGTGTGTGTGTGTGTGTGTGTGTGTGTGTACATTCAAACTTTAGATACAAGGACTCTAGGAAATATTGACAAAAGGAAAGTTACATAATCTAGCAATGGTTCTTGTTCATTCCATTTTTAAATTGTGTGTAATATATTAATTTCTCTAATATACCTGCTACTGTTAACATGAACCAAGCTGTGATGATCACTCATTGGATTGACTTCTTAATAGGTTTTACCAGTTAGGTTCTTGTTCTTTTCCTAAACCTTATTAAAGAGCACTCCAAGGAATTGCTGTAAAACATAAAAATGATCCTGGCATCATCTCCCCTTACAATCCTCCACTCAGTTCTAATTAGATATAAAATAATGCTGAAAATCCTTACCATTATATTCATATGGTATAATAATGAAAGTTATTATACCTGTAGAAATAATAAAGTAAATTTGTTAATTTGGGGGAAGTATAAAATTATTTTTCTATCTGTCAGCTTAAATTGTCATGCTGAAATAATAATAAACTCAGGTTATCAGTGTTATATAACCATACATTTTAATTTTTCACTGAAATCATATGCATGTGAAAAGTTGAATTTTTTTGAAGGGGATGGAGTGGAGATCCAGCTAAGGAGACATTCTCATCCGTGTATGTCATGGCACTGGGTATGAATGGCACTGAAATTTACTATTGGAAATATTCTGAATGCTATTATATTTTAATATTTAATATTTTTAGGTATACATTTATCTTTAGATTATATTGTTTAAAGTGTCCTCAACTAATTCTCTTTGTCTTATTCAAAAATTCATAAACTAAAATCTCATTAAAAATGGTTATTATGTCCCACGAGGGAGGAGGTAGAAGTGATTACATCCACAGTTGTACGTTTAGTACATAACATTGTACTTTATTCATAGTGGGTCCTCCATATATTTTGTTAAATAAATAATCATATTTTAATTAATTTAAATATTACCTTAAGATTTTGATGTCTAGGTAAGGAAGACCAGATAAGCAGTACATTTTACTATAAACAATTTAAAATCATCAATTAATTGCAATATTTTTAAAAACTTTATTTATTTTAATTAGTTTCAAGTATACAGTATATTCGTTAGACATCTATATAGTTCATAACACGATCCCCCCGATTGCTTCTGCCCTCCCCTGACTCTCCACCTAACCAATGTATTAATGCTAACTGCATTCCCTATGCCGTGCTCCCCATCCTCACGACTATGCATCAGCTACTAATTCATACTTCACCCCATTCTCTCATTTCCCAACCCTTTTTTTCCTTCTGTCCATCACCAAATCATCTGCTGTATTTGTGAGTCTGTTTTTGATTAGTTTGGTTTTTTTATTCCTTAGATTCCTCATATGAGTGAAATCATATAGTGTTTATCTTTCTCTGCCTGACTTAAATACCTTCTAGGTCCAAAAAGCAATATCTTTTTCCATTCCCTTCCTTTTAGTCTCTGTTTGTCTTTTCATGTGAAGTGTGTCTCTTACAGGCAACATGTAGGGGTCTTGTTTTCCTTTCCATTCATCCACCCTACCTTTTAGTTGGAACACCTAATTCTTTTCCATTTGAGGTAATTATTGATAGGAATGTAGTCGTTATCATTCTTTATTCTTGTTTTTGATACATGCTTTTTTTTTCTTAAAGAAGTCCCTCCAACATTTTCTGTAATACTGGCTTGGTGGTGATAAATTCCTTTAGTTTATTTTTGTTTTTTAAATTATTATTGTCTTGCATAGGTTTGAATGAATCTGCTATGTGGTTCTCAATCATGTGGGAAAGACTAAGAATTAAAAAAATATATACGTATGTGTGTGTGTGTGTGTGTATGTGTGTGTGTGTGTATATATATATACACACACACACACACATATATATATATATATATATATATATATATATATAATATTCTGGATATTCCTAGTGGAATCCTCTTTAGAAGAAGTTTAATATTTTGTGGACATATACACAACCAGGAAAAAATTATATTTACTTCTAATAAATGTATATATTTTGTTTATAAATCATAAGCATGGAATAATAAAACAATCTATGATATAAATTTTAAATCACACAAAATATAACCTAAAATGGTAAAAAAAATAAAAATAGAAATAAAAGTCCTAATTGTTTCTCTCAACTGAAAACACTGTGCCAAGCGTCAGGAGATTTTGGAGGGAAGTTGGAAACTCTACTGTCCACCAACATGAAAAGAACAAACATTATTGCCTGATGTCAACATGGAAAAGCTCAATTTACAATAATTTATATTCTTTTCTGGATAAGATGCACAGTATATCAACCCAATGAGAACAAAGATTGATCTTTAAGATTAGATTGTGAAGTATCATAACCATATCACTTTCATCTCCTTCAAACTTCTTCCTTAGGGTATGATTCATGTCTTGTAGATATTCATTCAAAAAGGTGAAAATGTTAATCTCTTCTTAAATTTTACAGTGAGCTACAAGAATGTCCTCTGATGATTAAGTGAAATGACATAGAAAAAAGCCTGAGTCAGTGTTAATATGTGTTCTCATTAGAATGCATGGATCTCTTTCCCACTGTAGGTTTTGCTTCTGGCTAATACACATGGGATGTACTTTTTTAAATACACCTGTAAACTATTTTCTTAGTTGACATTTTTTTGAAAGATCACGTTCTGGTGAATCACTGTGTGGAAAAGTATTATTTGTTTTGGTCAGTCTGGATTTCGTCTATGAAATAATACTCTTATTTTTATACCAAAGACACATGAAATTATGACATTGTTCCTTTATCTACAAAGTAGGTAAAGTTGTGATGACTATATTATCATTTATGTAGAAAATAAAATTTGTGCATATGAATGTACATTATATTTTAAAATTCTATCTAACAGCCAGGATAAGTCTCTGGTATAAACTCGAAATATAGATGAATGTCAAGTTATATATTCTATAAGATGCTAAATGCTCAATGAAGTGTAATTATGTGGTACCTACACACAGTTCGAGTAGAGGAATGTATTTTTGGCACTATATCTTAGGATTCAGTGTAAACTATGAATACGACAGGTGAGTTTGGAAGAGCAATCAGGGAAAGGTGATTTCAGACTCGTCTCAGGAGAGTGGTTGGTGTAAGTGTTGCTTACATCCTGAAGGGAGATTAGCCTGGTGGGGTTTGAAATAAAAAGAGAGAGGCAAAGAAAGACGAGATCATTGACAACATGAAGTTCACTGTTTAATATTAGCTGCTAATCCAAGAATACCTTTCCAATGAATTAAGAGTTATTTATCAAAAACCTATTTTGTTCAGACAATTTGGATACAGCAATAAATAAACTATGATCCTTTCTTCAAGGGATTTGCACTGCAGTGTTGAGTACAGAAAAATTAACTGCCGGTTCTCTTAGAGTAAATAAGTGCTGT
>JAQQSQ010002796.1:0-10273 GCA_028627145.1 Eidolon dupreanum | reverse complement strand
AATTGATTGCATGCTTGTAAGGCATGGGGCTTCTCATCCCTGCATTCCTCGGCAGGGGCGGGGGGCTCCCCGGGGTGCAGACAGTGCACATCTCGGGTCTGGATTCCAACGCCACAGGTAGCTGAGCAGGGCCCCCAGGAGCCCGTGTGCCACCTGCATCGAAATAAAAGTAGGGGGAGTTGGATGGTCCCCTGAGGCCACGAGCAACAGCGAGAGCATGGACAATCTCAAGTTCTTCTCCGGGTCACCAGACCTCACACTCCACGCACAGCCTATGGCCACAGGACTCCATCAGTACACGCGATTCAAAGACAGAAAGACAACGTGAGCAGACAAGAAACATCGGGATGTGTTTAAAGATTTTACCCATCTGGGAAAGTCCAGAGGAGAAAGAAGCAGGTGCCTCCCCGTCTTCATCTGTCTCCATGAAGCCATTATAAAATCTCAGTTTTGTTTTGAATGGAGCTCCAAGGCAAGGATGTTGTAAACAGGTGTCAGAAGAAATTTTAAATGCTTAAAAGCTGACGCTTCAGGAAATTTTCGGGGCACCTGGATTCATTATTTGGAATACCCCTAGAAAAATTCTTTTGTGTTAGGATCGGATTTACCATACATATTTATAATGTGATTCCTTTCCAATAAGATCTTGGAAAAATTGGGTTTTCTCATGAAACATCTGTGAAAATGGAAACCTGGGCAGCTGCTTTTTGTGCGTATTTCCCAATTGCCTTCAAGGAAGATTCGCTCAGTTCAGGCCCCACCAGAGGCATGAGCGCCTGGTTCCCTGCGCCCACACCAATACGGGTAGCGCCATGTAAAAGAGTCTCTGCCCGTCTGATGGGTGAAAAATTGTGCACCGTGGTTATTTCAATTTGTGGGTATTTTATTATTAGCGAACATGAATTTTTAACTAGTTACTATAGAGATATAACATGAGGAAACAATTTTAAAATGCTTAAAATGTACATAAAAGGGTGATTTACAACAGCGGAAAGAAAGTAAAAATTTTAAATTATGAACTCAGCTCATTACGCCTTTGTGGGAATTTTAACTCGTGAATGGAAGCCGCATTCCTCCACATAGGATTTGCACTTCCTCTGTCAAGGCCAATGTGAATTAATTTTTCAGATCACATATTCAGAATGAATATAAAACCCCTTCCTACTTAGAGAACTCCTTGTGGTTTTTAAATTCTCAGGACATCCTTTTTTTTTTTTTTTTTTAAAAACTACTCTATTGGGGGTATGATTGATGTGTAAAAGGCTGTATTTAATGTATACAACTCAGTAAGTTTAGGGATAAGCGTACACCTGTGCAACCCTCACCACCATCAAGGCCGTAGACAGATATGTACACTGCCTCCAGTTTCTCCTTCCACCTCCTTTATCATCATCATCATCATCATCACTATCATTATCACTTCTATTACATGGGGTGTGATAAAAACAGTGAACATAAGATCTACCCTCTTAGCAAATCTCATGTCTACCATACAGGATTGTTAGCTACAGGCGCTATGCTGTGTAGACCCCACTAGCTACTTGTCTGGAATAACTATAACTCCATACCCTTCACCGTTACCTCCCCCTACCCCTTTTCCCCTCAGCCCCTGGCGACTGTCATCCTACTCTCTGCTTCTCTAAGTGTATTTTAGACTCCACGTATAAGTGAAATCACACAGTATTTATCTTTCCGTGTCTGGCTTCTTTCACTTAGAGTAATGCAAGGGAGCCTTTTTCTCTTCCTTCCACTCAGAAGCAAGGCCAAGACAGATGGTTTGCTTGTGATCTCTCTTTTTGTGTTTTCGTTTGTGTGTTTGTTTGTTTTTCTAATTTGCTTTTTCACTGAGGCTACCTTAGCTTTATACGGGCATCTCCATATAAAGCTCCTTATCTTCTTATCCTCTGCAAGGTCAATGACTTCTCTGATGGCAGGCAAGAATGGTTAAAGCCAAAAGGTGGAGATTCTGGGACTCGTGACTGTCTCCGTGGTGGCACCAACTTCCACACACTGAGTCCCCACTCTAGACTCATGCTTCAGCCTGTTTTGGGTTTTCCCTTTCTTTCTTACCAGCTCTGTTCTACATTTCTTTTTACATATTTCACCCAGTATTTTGGAAGCTTTTAGAAAGAGAACCTTCAGGATGCCTAGTCCATCACAAGGCTAAACATGGATGTCCACATTTATATGCTGAAATAATAAGTTTGGCAAGTTTAGCTCTAGGCTGAGCACGATTTTCCCTGCATACTCTGAAGATATATCATTCCTTTGTTTTCTGAAAACTCCAGCTGCTAAGTTCTTTGTAGTTAATACGTCTTTCCTGTCTTGTAGCTTCACTGTTATGTACCTAAGTGGGAATCCATTTTCATGTACTTCTTTTGATACTAGGAGTGGATATTTTTTAAGTGTTAGCGAACAGTTTATTTCATAGTTTGTTTCTCTGCCATTAACTACATATTTCTTAACTTTCTCCTCCTAAAATCTTCAATTTTCTGTGCTTTGACTCACTTGACTTCCTCAACAGTATCTTCAAGCCACCAATTCTTTCTTCAATTATCTATAGTTTATTCTTTTATTTCACTGACTTATATTTCTAGGTCTTGTAAGTGATTCTTTTAAATGCCTATTTTTACTATGTCTGCCTATTTGTTTCATAATTTCTAGCTCTCCATATGGATATTATTTTTTCATTTATATCTCTAAAGATCCTAGTAACACTGATCTTCACATCTTTTTTCAGGTCGTTCTTGGATTTTAATTCCATCTGGAGTAAATTCATCGTTCAGTCGTGCCATCTGTTGACCATCTTCATCAGGACTGGATTTCTTCACGTGTTTTGGAATTTCATTTTGCAGGCTCAATCCAAAGGCAGGTTTCTCTCTCTCCACCTCCTTTCCTCCTTTTCTCTGTCTCTTAACGCCCACTGTCTACGGTTTGGCCTCTGTCTGGCCCTCAAGGGTCTCCAGGACCAGGTCTGACAGGGACAACGTGGCACGGAAGCAGTGCCAGCACACAGAAGATCCGTCACTGAGCCAGCAAGTAATCTGGGCTGTGTCTGGTCACAGGGCTCTCTGTGTTTGTCCTCCACCCACTGGGTGAGCAGCCTCATAGAAACAAAGGATTCCGGTTGTGATCAGCAGTAGCTTTGTATCTGCTTCCATCACAAAGAAGCGGTGAGCCCGGTCGTTCTCCTCGTGAATGAGGAGGAAGGCGGTCAGCCCCTATTTACCCTGACTGCTTCGGGGCCTCAAGCCTGGAAGAACCACAGGCCCAGTTCCACTCACCACTTCACTCTTCCGTCCCCTTTACAGCCCAGGTGGCAGTTTTCATAACTTTGCCCTTGACATGTCGTTGCAATTCCCCTGTTTTTATATATCATCTACCATTGGTCTGCACTGGGGCCAGAGTGTGAAATTAAAACACTATCTTCCCTGGAAGCCTATTAATTAGTTATAGCCTAAGTGATTATATCTAAATTTCCAGTAGCTTTAGAGGTGAGGGAAATCCCCAACAGTAGATATATAGGTCATATTTTGATGACCATTGGACTACATGGCTCAATTTTTAGAAGGCTCTTTTGTTTGTTTGTTTCACTATTAAAACAGTTCACTTAAGTGTAACTTATTTGGAGTGACTTCAGGATGAAGTCATCTTTCAAGAAAGTATATAGCTAGAAGGATCCAGTAGAGGCACAAGAGATTGGAAAGGGAACCATTTTTATCCAGGAAACAGGCAATAATTTCTCATTAAGAGACAATGGACTAAACATAGAATTTTTTTTTTTTTAACTCAAGAACTGGTTGTGTCCAGAAACACATCACTCTTCCCTCTCGCTTTCCTACTTGCCTCCTCTACAGTGCCGAATCCTGTCGGAGAAGAAGGCTCTCCTAGACCAGTGGGATCGTTATGTAACCCTGCATGCTTCTTCAAGCTGCTAGCTCTCTCCTGGAGAAAGCAAACTCCATAAATAGCAGACACTCAGCGGTTACAGGCCAAGCCAGGCGAGTAACCCCACAGAGCAAATAAACAGACAACACCCTACCTTGCAGAGTCCGGCTAAAACATCAAATACATTTGTCTTTGGGTAAATAAAGATCAGCTGGCCGTCTGACCAAACCTCAGTGGCAGGTTCCGCCCTGGGGTGGTATCTCACTGCTATTGCCCTTGGAGTCAGTAAATATTTGTACGGAAAATATTATGCGACGCCCTGTTCTTGTTACTCCTACACCACTGGTTTCTAGAACCTAAAACATTTTTGTCAACTTACCTTTATTTTGGCATCGACCCTTTGTCTCTGCTGGGTTTTTTTTTTTCCAACCTTCAAAAAGTTGATTAAATCTACAACTTTGAAACGAGGAATAGTATTTCCCTTCGCATAAAAAAACAGACTCTTAATTTTGCAAAGTGGCCAAGACATACGGTGTGCTCTAATATTCGTAGCTGGGCAGCTCCGTGAGGAAGACACTAGTGCAGACGATGACATGCAAAGAGCTCTGGCTGAGGCACAGTGACGAGGGGAAGGGGACACCGCCCACGGCCGGTGCACGAACAAACCAAAGAAAGTCAGTGGGCAGGGCAACTGACAACACCCAGTTGTGAGCTTTAGGTAACACACAGGCGATCACTCAGTCATTCGACAAATATGGATTGAGCACCTGCTGTGTACCAGTGCTAGCTCACCTGAGCTCCGTCTCGTGGCATTAGGTGAAGACGGAGAGGAGAAAGAGAACAAACCTGCTGACCCCCAAGTTTTGCCACTGTGTGTTCATTCACGTGTGATGCAGAGAAGAGTCAGGCTGAAGGGGACCCCTGCTTAGCACGGCAGCGTTTGCACATCGAAGCAAGACCCTGGCTGGGCCTGAGCTGAGCAGAGAAGGGGACGCTCTCACGTAGGCCTGGCCGATCTACCGGGGTGAGATCTCTGCACACGTGTATTCTCTGTAGGACAGGATGTCCCCTTCCAGACACGGTGTGTCCCAGGAGCACAAGAGGGCACGTACCTGGGCGGGCAGGGTTCTGTGTTACAAGCCTGGCTCATGGCTGGAGGGCGGTGGACCAAGTCACACAGGGTTTCGTTGACGGTCTGCTGCGTCTGGAGGTGTAAGCACACTGCTATCGCTTCTTGATGGCCTGGAGGTTGGAAAGAGAAAAAAAAATGCAAGTGACTTAGAATAACTTATTGATGGAAGAAAGGAAACCCATTCTTGGGACTGCTAGTTCTTAAGCCACTGCCCTTGGGACTATGCTGAGTGAGTGCAGGCTGCATTCAGGGTCCATGTGGGCACCAAGGATGCTGGATTTTCTGAAGTCCCCCAGGCTTTGATATGCTCTCGGGCACCTTAGAAATCAGCCCTTCTACTCTCTCCCTCAAATGCACGCACCTTGAAACATTAAGGAACATCCCCGACTTCCTTTCTACCTTCAGAACAGTTTACAGTTTACATTCTAGATGTGCTTGGAGCCAGGAGGTCCCACAAACGAATCGTCAACATGTTCCTCCCAGACACACACAGCAGTTTCTCTAAGAGGAACTTGCATTTCAGCTGCTAAATAATATTTCTCTATATAATTGCATATGTGCTAAATTCAACATAGAACCCTTATAACAATTCTCATTATGGTCTGAGTTCCTGTCCACTCTTACCATAATTAGTGACAGGTCTATCGCCATGCCTCTCATTGAAAAAGTGCTTTGAAATGTGCAAAGCACTTTCAAATATTTGAATCTCCCATAATCTTGAGAGGCTGAAAGAGTGAAGTCGTTATCTCCATTCTATTCGTTTAACAATAAGGAAATTGAGGTTGAGAGAAAAATTAAGATAGCAGAAAACCAGTAGATTCCAAACTAAGAATTCCATCTCCTGCCCCCTAATTCAGCAGTCTTTCTTTTGTATTCTTGGATTCCAAAACACGAGATGGCCCACCGGCCTCCCAAAGCATGGCCCGTGCCTCATTCAGATGTGAAGGCAAACAGCCATATGCATTTGCTCTGGGGCCAAAGCGTCTGCTTGACCCCAAAGCCCAAGTCTCCAACACTATTCTGAGATGTAAACAGTTACTGGGAAATCAAAACACAACAAAATACAGATCAAGCTCTTGATGGAAAAGATCAAATAAAAACTGTGATAGCACCAGTTGATGCTATTTGAAATATGCGAATACACTCAGTTCCATGCGAGAATGTGTGTTCCGTTACAAGACTATGGTTCTTTTTCCAACTGCCATGTTTCAAGTCAACCATTTTACAATATTTTACAGAATGCAGTATGGGCCAAAAGTATATATAAAATACGTATGTGTGATGTTCAGCTCTTTCGACTAAATTTTCTCCTGCTTTCCTCAGCTGTAATCTTGTGTTCCTGGCCATGCACGGCAGGATGCAGTCTTAAACCTCCGTCCGTCTTCCATGAACTTGTTTTTTGCAAACACTGGTCACTCCAAGATACAAGGCGGCACTTCTGCAGCTTCATGACTCTGGTTCTGGTTTGCGAACGTCCAACTTCCTCAGTGACTTTACAGGGACACAGATGTTCATTTTCTAGCAGGCTGCGTTTCTTTTTAATGTGAGAAAAATCCCATAATCTTCCATATATATTTTCCTTTGTAATCAAAATCCTTTAGAAAAATATATTTGGAAACTATTTTGGAACATTTTCTGAAGACTGAGCGGCTGGGCCTCGAAGCATCAACGTTATCTCATTTCAACCACTGTGGATGGAATTGGATAACACTCATGACAAACTTTTCCATCTCAAAGCATATTCAAAAGAATGTAAAAGTTTAACTGAAAATTTAGGATACTTATTGAGGTAGAATGTATTTTCCAAAGATAGTCACAAGAATAACTCCCATCCCACACACTGGATCTACAACGTGATTTTAATACTTTTTACTTCGAAAGGTTTGATCAGACCTTTATCTTCAAAAGTAAAAATTATAAAAATAAGTTTACTTCATCTTACACATAATGAAATTTGGGTAATAATACAAGTATGAATTTAGAAGATATAATATAAATCAAGTATTGAAATTTCAACCCAATTTTTCTAATAGATTCCTCTGGTAGCATGAGACAGCATCCTTCACTTAAGATTTGACTTCTGCAATGTCAAAATATGAAGGTTATTATTATTATTATTATTATTATTTTTGGTAAAAAAAATACGCAACACCTTCATTGACAATGGAATTCATGATTGAAGGGTGAAAACACAGACTCTAAGAGGGTAAATAGAGCCAATAAGTGAGCTAATACATTACCTTTTGTTGGCTTAAGGTTGATGTGAGTTGGGGTTTTTGCAAACAAGTCTTGACTAATTCAACCTGCCAAATAACACACACCCACCCACACAACACACAGAGTAATAAATACCAGAGCAATGGAGAAAATCTATAACCATAGCCCATTAGGTACCACCCAGAATTTACTACATTAAGTGTTAAAATAAATATGGGAAAACGATTTGAATAAAACAATTATGTTGATTCAATAACCAAATAATAACCTTGGCACCTAGAAATAGATATACTGTGCCCTTTCTAAGCACTTAACGGAACAGTAACAAAAACTCATCCTATCTCAGTCTATAAAGAAACTGCAATAATTTCCAAAAGCCAGAAATTACACAGGTAATGTTCTCTGACCATTACAGCGCCTGACTATAAATGAACGATAAACAATGAATCCCCCAAAATCCTACCATTAGAATTTTTAAGAAGTCATTCCCTATAGAACTCCTTGGTCAAAAGAGTAAATAGAGTACGCATGATTTGTGGCATGAAAAAAGAGACGAGGGAAGCTTAAAGCAACTTGAGACTAGACGAACAATCTGGATAACAATCACAGTATCTTCACGAAGTGGGTAACTTTTTCCCCAAGGTAATCTAAATTGTGGAATTTACTTAAAAAGCTAAGAACTTGAATTGACTATAATAATAAGCAGGGGGGAAACAAAGACGATGGTCCGCATGGAGCTGGGGTGTTACTTCCCCTCCATACTGCCCCCAAAACAGGAACAGGAGGAAAGTTGGACTTAGACAGTTGTGCGAACCAGCTCTTTCAAACTTTCTAAACACTTAATTTCTGATAGGAAATATTTAAGATTACTGAAGGGTGTGGAGAACACCAATTCATCTTACAATGCCATTATAACCTCTCAAAAGAAAAACAAATAGATCGTACAATGTTGTGGAAACGAATAGATCTACTTCATACAGCATTGCCTATGATGCTGTGTTGCGTATGACGTTTTTATTTCAGAAACACATAAGAAGCACAGACACATATACACACGTATGGATTATACGCATCCATGCCTGGGGCCATGTCGAAAAGCCTAGTTAATGTATATTTTCCCCTCTGCTGATTAGCCGGCATGATTGGGTGGGGCTACTATAAACTCCCAGGTAATGAAAAAGAGGGGGAGCTATAACATGTTACGGACCTAGCGAGCGCCCAAGGACAGCATCGTACTGGGTGTGAAAATCCAGCACTCCAGAGAGGTGAGTTCTTTTGAGGAGACGCTGGTAGAGATCAAGGGCTGTCTAAAGCCAGCTGGGAGTCTGCAGGGCCCCAAAAACATCCCTGGAGCCCAAGAGGAAGTGACCAATTATCCCAAGAGGAGCTGGGAGAAACGACAGCTAGAGGTCTGTCCTGACGTGAAGCGTGGCGGGGAGGACAGGGCAGCCACTGGTAACGTGCCATGTCGGCGGCATCTCTCCCCTCACGCGGTGGAGGACGAGACCACCGTCCCGCAAATGGGAAAATGGGAAAATGGGAATGAAAACCGAACTGGCCCACCCAATGTCCAGGCACGTACGACTAGCCTATGCTGTTGGGAGACAGCGAGGTAAAAATGAGAGGTCATACATGCAACAAATAGTAAGAAATACAAAGAAAAACTCGGATGAGACACATTTGTGATGTAGACCATTACAAAGCCTTATCAGAGAGTATTAAAAAGTAAGCATTTCTTCCAGAATGTGTATGTGTGTACATACACACACACATACACACACGCAATACTACATACATGCTCACATACATATGCCCTGGAAGCTGGAACCTGAATATGTCCAAATTCTTCATGCTTTGAGGAATTAGAAAAGAATTCTGTTGCCGCTTCAGTATGAAAGCTGACTTATGAATGGCACTTAAACATCAGTAATAACAATGAACGGATTAATTTTATTCCCTGGATGATGTGAAGATAAGTTAGAACATACAAGTACATGACAGCAGGACCTGACAAAAAGGTTATCATTTTGGTAATCTTCAAATGGCATACATTATTTTTCTATGAGAAACAGAGATGTTGAAGGAACAACTATACATGGAAATCTGATTTTCCTGTGGTTTTAGGTCTTTGCAGACTCACCCTCTCGGCTGTCCAGAGTGAGCGTTAAACACCCACATTCGTCACCACACACAAGTGGACTTGCAGGAGCCGACTTCCAAAACCACATTTAAATGGACCGATCCACAGCGAGGTACATGTCACTGCCTGTAAGGGGTGCTGTCGAGACGGTGAAACCAACATGACAAAAGCCATGCTCTCTCGAGACAAGGACTGTGTCTCATCCACTTCATCTCTTGAGACTGAGCACGGAACCCTGAGCTGAACCCTGGAGTCCAGCACAGAGCAGGTGCCCGGTTCCCTATATTTGGTTTTCATGCTTGATCTCTTCAGTTTTATGGAATTTAACTATCTATTTAAAAGAAAACTTTAAGCTTAAACCCTAGAAATTAAAAGCATTACTTTTTGCAAAGTTAGGAAACTTATTAAATGTACTTATAGTTGAACCAACTTCCTATTAAAAAATGACAATTATATTGTTCATTTTCTATTTTGGATTACATAATGGCCTTTGAGCCTCAGTTTCCCCAACTGTATAATTTGGGTTACTGGGTATCCAAGGTTCATTTTAATGATATCATTCCACGATCATACAATACAACACCCCCTCACACAGGTAAATTGCAGTCGAACTGAGTGTTGAAGGGTTACTAAGTTGAGCTCTGTTCAGATTTGTAACGTGTCCCAGATACACAAGAGGACTCGGGAAAGAAAGCAAACAGGCACCTTCACATCAGCCATCTGAATCCCGAATTGCATTTTGACACGTGCAAGGCATTTCTCTTCTCACAGCAGGCCGAAAGGTCCACGGCGCCAATGAGGACAAACTCAGGCAAGTTTCATGAAGCTCCTATGCTTTACATGAATAGGTCATTCTACCACTCCTAGGTATATACCGAAGGGAAGTGAGAACACAC
>JAQQSQ010002795.1:0-10273 GCA_028627145.1 Eidolon dupreanum | reverse complement strand
AAATGCAATACTACCAGGCGCATAAAAAGATATTAAAACTCGTTTAACTTCAAATCAGATACACAGGGTAGCATTTTTTACCTGTCAGATTAGCAAAAATTAAAAAGTTTCATAATCTCTATGGAGGAAATTTGACAATATCAATATATGTAACAAACAAATATTTATATAGTCTTTGGAGAATTCACTTCTGCAGTTTACGCTACAGATATAACTCAGGTGTGAAATGATATGAGTACAAGATTATCAGTTACTATATTATTTGTGCTAGCACAGATTGGAAACAAACATCCATCAATCAGGGACTGTTCAAATAAATTACAGCATAATACAACGGAATGCTATCCAGCTATAAAAAAAAGAAATGAGGACGATCACTACATACTGATATAATTTCCAACCTGTACTAAGTAGGTGGAGGGGTTAGGAAGCCACGTGCAAAACATTGTGTGTGTTATCATTTGAGGGAAGAAAAAAAATATGCCTGTACTCATATTTGCAAATGCATAGAATATCTTCAGAAGGATCCATTAGAAACAACAATAGTAGATGCTACCGAGGAGGAGAACTAGGTGGCTAGATGCTGGGAAGGAAAGGAGACGTGGGAACCTGCCAGGCTATCTGCTTGGCCTAAAATCTTTGAAGCCTGTTGACATTTCTCTGCACAGCCACAGGGCTGCAGGGCCAGGAGCCCAGGAACACATGAAGATAGAGGGGCATCTGCTTTCCCCAAGGCCTGCATGAAGAAGCTTGTTATATGGTATCTCCAACATTTATTAAGGAGCAGCAATGCTTTGTCTCTGTTTTGTATACAAGAGACAGACCCCACCATTATTGAAGCCTCAGAAATAGAGATGAGAACAGAACAAATAGCCCAACAAATATGGAATACATCAAGAAATATCCATAGAGTTTCATCATTGGCCTCTATTAATCACATGAGGTTCAGATGTGAGTAAATGATAGAGTTTCTGTGAGCTACATTGAAATCACAAAAAAAAAATTGTCATAAATAACCTGCAATTATTACAGTCATTTATACTCCATCTAGCCATGTTCAGAGATTTAAGAGCTACAAGTAAAAGTACACCAGATTTCCCTTTTTTCCCAGGATAAAAAAGGAGTAGTGGTAAAAGGTAGAGGGGTAATTTCAGCTTGTATGCATTGTCATGCAGAGATACTCATAAAACCTCCCTGCAGTCACCTTTATCATGGAAACATTTCTGGCTTTATTTACAAACAGTAACATGAAAATCAATTTAATGAGGAAACCATAAACTATTTGATCCTGACAGGGCTGAAAAATGTCAACTGTATTTCTTCATATATCCCCTAGTTTGGATTACTCCTAAGTACGTTAACAAACTTCTAGTTGATTCTGAAGATGAGTAATCAGTTGGCCTGGACTAGAAGAAAGGAAAGTGCCCTAACACCAATGGAAAGTGACTATGCCAATGGAGGGCCAGTTTGGGTTGGTCTCTGCCGTAGCCTGGCTTCTCTAGAAGCAGACAGTGAGATGTGTTTTGAGTATAAGGGGTTCAGAGGGATCAATACATGTGAAAGGAAGGGATTGGAAACAGGATTGGGCAGAGGAAGATGTTGAACTGCAACACAGGCCCAAAAAATGTCAGCCAATCTGGTGGAGAGCTCTAGAGCAAATGCTGCCCACCAGAATGTCCTGCGTGGAGCCAAACTGGCTCCGCTCTTGCTATCATTTGTTGTACGTCCAGGTTTGATGGTAATGAACTCTCTCAAGTTTATCTAAGTGTTACTTAAGTTGCATTTCTGAAACATTTTTTGTTGTTGGCTACATAATTTTTGGTTGAAAGCCTCTTTGCTTTCAGCACTTTAAAGGTACCATTCTATTGTCATAAGACGTCATCAGGCTTGCAAAGTTCCTGGGGGAGAAGAGTCTAATTATCTTTCTTCCTCTGTACATAATTCAACCTTTTCTCCTATGGTTACTTTTAGAGTTTTCTCTTTATCACAGATTTTGAGCAATATGATTATGATGTATCTTGCTCTTTTTTTTTTTCTGTGTTTATTCTATTTGGGGCTCACTGAGCTTCTTGGGTATACATATAGTTTCCATCAAATTAGAAAAAAATGGCCATTATTTCTTCAAGTATTTTACCTATATAACCAGCCTTTCCCAAATTTAGATACTCCAATTACACATTTATTAGACCACTTGATATTGTCCCACAGGTCAAGAAATTCTGTCCTTCCCCCTACCCTGCTAGACTCTTTGCTCTCTGTGCTTTATTTTGAATAATTTCTTTTGGTATTTCTTCAAGTTTTCTTGCCTCTGAAGTCTCTAATCTGCTGCCGATTCCATTGATGGAATTTTTATATCAGATATCTTATTTTTCATCCCTATAAGAAATCATTTATTTCTTATATTGTATGTTTTCCTTTAAATCCCTGATCATATTTATTTTCTAATACCTGTTTTAGAATTCTTGTATGCTCTTTCCATCATTTCTATTGTTTTTCAATCCATTCTTATTTATTGATGTATGCTCTTCTTCCTTGTCTCTTGTAATTGGTCATTGGATGCCAGACCATAGATTTGGCAGTCAGTTACTTAAGAATCAGTTTGACCCATTTGAGGCTTGTTTATAAACTGTTTAGGACAACTCGAGGGTAGCTCTAATTCTGTAGCTACGTAGCCCTCCTACTAAGTAAGGTGTGACTCACCTAAGGGTTCTAAGGAATGTTCCGTGTAATCAATAAGGTGATTCTGGCTGGAACTCGAACAATTCCCAGTTTTGTATGAATTCTGGGAATTGTTTAGTGTATAGCTCCCCAATAGTTGTCCTCTCCTCAGTTGTTTGCCCAGCCTTGTGGAGTTTTATCACACATATGCACAGATTCGGTCAAGGCCCCAAGGAAACCCTCATGCAAATATCTTAAGTTCTTTACCATTTAGTTTCCTCCTCTCCAGAGCTCTGCCCCACATATTCTAGCTGCTTGGACCTCCCTGAATTCTGATCTGTTTCCTCAACCCACAGGACAATGGGGCTCTGTTTTTTTTCCCTTCTTTTTTGCCACATATAGTTTAGGAATTACCTCCCAGTAGTAAGCTTGGAACCAAGCGTCCTGATACAGACGCAACTAGTCCTATTATTTTAAGAACTACAAAAGTATAGTTCACTTATAGATCTTCTTCAGTATACTAATTTAACAAGAAACATTTATCAAACACCTGTACTAGAAATTACACTATTGCTACACGGATGGAAAAGGCATATCATAATCTCTTCTCAAGAATTCGGAGGCAAGCTAGAAAATTAAGTATGGAAGTAATATATGTATATATTATATGTTACTGTCAGGGTAACGTTAGAGTTATACATAGATAAATACACTGATCTAGCATATTGGTAAATGTAAACAAATTTAAAACATGATCATAAATGAGAGCTACCCAAACCTGGACCTTTTAAAAATGCTACTGATGACAATTTTGCCTTTTCTTCTAACTAATGTTATTGTCTAAAGAACCCTATGTGGTAATTTTGAGGAGCTTGAAGTATATGTGTAATTAAGAAATGCCTTTAGCACATTGCACATAGAGGTATTTTTCACCTAGTGCTTCTAGTGTAAAATCGTAAGAGGAAAAAGATCTGTTATTGGGCAAATCTCATGGGGACGAATGACAGACAACATTATGTGAATGAGACACTCATGGATGTGTAAGAACATCTGTGTAATTGCCTTGTGTGTAATCTTATGAGAACCAAAGAACAGAGCTGACAGAAAAGCCATGGAAAGATGAAAAAGAAGAGCACTATAAGGTTTGTCAGCCACCTGCCTTAATCCTATGACAACCATGTTGAGGTTAGTTTTCTGAATTTGGTTACCATAGAAACAAACCTTTAGAATGTCCTCAAATCAATGTACAGAATTACTGCCCATATTGAGTATAGACCACACAGAGAGATTATAAATATTAAAATCTATTTTCAAATTATTTTTAGAATTTAAATGATCCATCAGGCACTTTGGACATGTGATTTTGTCAAAAGCTGTAAAATCCTATTCATTATAATTAGGAGATGGGTTTCTAAATTCAATTATTCAAATGTGTTATTTCAATGAATGGCTCCCATTTAATTTTAAATAAGGTAACAGTTCAAGAACATTTTGAACCTAGATTTAGAAACAAATTATTATGTGTGCATCACACTCACTGCTTCACCCTTAGGGGTCATTCATGGCTTTAGTAAACTGTACAGATAATTTAAAGGGAAATTGCAGAGAGTTCATCTTGTGACATCAAAGAACAGACTAGAAGATTCTATGATCAGACTTGGGAGTTTCAACTTAATCTGTCCTTGCAGATGTTTTCCAAGTTTACGTGTGTTGAAAAGGTCTACCTCATGCTATGTAGTTTTAAAACAGGACTGGTTTATAATATTTTGTGACACCTGGAGCACCTTTTAATAGATGAAAGCTAATCTAGAATTGCGAAAATTGAGCCTCTTATATCTACAACTTTAACTCTACTGCTCACTTGAGATAATATATGACTTTAAACAGAAGTTACTGTTAGTTTCCAATTCTTGAAAGAAGTAGCAAAGTTTGTCTAAATTGCCTTAGGAATTTTGTGTTCAATTAAAAGAAGACTTCCTTCATATGAGAGATTAAACAATGATTCTGCCTACTAAGAGAATGTACGAAATTTCTGACTCTAGAGAAAGAGAATTTTGTTTTGGGTGCTCTTCTGTTTTCTATGAAAGACTGGAAAAACAGTATTATTTTATTTCCTGTTGGACTAATTATCTGACTTTCAGAGAATTGGGAACAATCTAGATATATGAAGATATTTCAATTTAAAAATTCCTGATTATTCTTTACTCTCTTTTCCAATGACTTTCTACCCTTAATAATAAACCAAGTTCTAGGTTTTTACTACTCTTATTATATCACTTATACCATTGGTTCTAGCTTTTACATGTACAAGGGATTTGCCTTTTCACATATATGAAGTGATTTATATATGTGAAATCTATGAGCTGGAATCTATGTCTGATTCACTTAAATTTCAAAAAGCAGCTATTATATATTTTGAAAAAAAATAAAAGCAGAAATTATTTTACTGTCATATGAATTTCTCGGATAATTGATTTTTCTTTACCCTGAGCATAAAGGATTGAGTTTTAAAGATTATTTAAAAATTTCTAGAATAGGGAAGTATATAAAGTAGATTAGCGGTTGCTTAGGGAGTTGGGGTAAAGTGGGGAATCACTGCTAATGGGTATGGGGTTATTTGGGGAGGGTGATAAAAATGTCCAAAATTATGGTGATCGCTGCACAACTCTGTCAATATGCTAAAATTTATTGAACTGTAAAAACAAAACATAGTACTATATATCAATTTTATTTAAAAAATACTCCACCTGAAAAAAAGAAATATTAGAAAACATTTGAACATTGCCCAGCTCAGAGGAAATAATTAAACAATAGAGTTAATAGTTTTGAAGAATTGTTGTCATAGAAGTAAAATGTTAGGGAAAAAAATCCAAGTAGTGGAGTTGATTTATCATTCAGTATTAAGGTAAGAATCAATTCACTTTAGTAGGTTGCTTAATTTTTTTTAAAGATTATGATTCAAAACAGAAAACTTTGAATACTACTGCATGAGGGGAAAAAAAAAAAAAAGGACACGACATTTTATAAAAGATTCTATGCCTTATAAAATTTAGCCAAAATAAAGCAAGGGAAAACTTAGGTGAACAGCGTCAAGGAACACTGGTATGAAGAGGGCAGGAGAGAACAATTATGCTGTGGAGAACTCGGGTTATTCCAGTAGGAATTTTATTGTATGATCCTTTTTAAGTTCTGTATTTTTCTATAAGTAAAATGCTGTCTCTTATTTTAAGGCAAATCTCCTTTATTTGTACCACTCCTCTCCTTGGTTATTCTACACAAGTATAATTATCCATTTCATTGAA
This sequence comes from Eidolon dupreanum, assembly GCA_028627145.1. Taxonomy (NCBI): domain Eukaryota; kingdom Metazoa; phylum Chordata; class Mammalia; order Chiroptera; family Pteropodidae; genus Eidolon; species Eidolon dupreanum. The sequence goes on along the minus strand of JAQQSQ010002795.1, from coordinate 4,313 downwards.
ATTAGTTACAAATTTAAGAACCACTATTTAAAAATCTAGAATGTCTCAAACAGCATATTCTGCACAAAATAGCTACACAGCAATTCCAGGAGATATAATCGCAACGGGAAGGAACCACCAATATGTGGATGAATGTTATAACGTTCCTAGTTTCTAACTAGAGGTAAAAATTAGATTCAGAGTTATATTAACATAAAATGCAGTATGCCACAGTAAGTCCAACAGATGAATGAGAAAATGCTATAAGAAATCAGACTTAAGCCCCAAAGTGTCTCCCAACTCCTATTTCATTCTTTATATTAATGAAAACTGTCCCTCGCCACCTCAATTTGCATTGTGTGTAGAATTGTTTTTACTGCAACTGTTTGCTGAAGAGGAAATTCTCTTTATCCTAGAGTGGAATTTTAAATTAATGAAGTGACTTGTAAATCCCAGAAATTCCCAAGTGGGATATAATTCAGCCGTTACTGGAGACCAAGGGAACAGCTATCACTTCACTCTGAATTTTTAGAGTAAACCTCAGCAAACATCTCATATCATTTGTTTTTTGGTCATAAAATAAAATTGATGTTAGTCTAGCTCATAGGCACTTAAATGTGCTTTGCAAATGGTGGGCTGACTCATTCTCATTAAAGTCATCTGTTTTATCCCAGAGGCTTTATTAGCGGTGCAGGAACACAAAGAATTTGAAACAAAAGAATCCAGTGTGCTAGTGTTGCAGATTTTCTGGAATCTTCCAACTGTTTTTATCCTGTTCCTTAACAATAATCAATGTACTATATCAAAATGAGTCACTTAATTCCTTTGCTAAACCGCAAGCTGAAGGGGCAAAAACAATTACTGTTGGTTTTACATAGAGAACTACTAGGAAATTTTACCTAAATTGTATAAGTGAAACACAGAAATGTGGGCAAAATACAGAATGACTCCAAATGAACAAGAGTAAAGTTTAACTGCACAGTAAAGACAAGTTTTCAGAGAGGAAATTATGTATTAGAGGGCATTTCAATGACTATCTTAAATACAAAACTTTACATGTGTATACACACACACACACATATATGCACATACATATATATATCTATATTTTTAACATAATAGCTTTATTTTTTCTAAAAATCTTGACTGTATATTCTACAAGGGTGGGTTATGGATAATTCTGGAAAAAAATAACATAGAATAATTTTGGGTAAGTCTGAGGCTCTTTTGTTTTTTTCTGGTAGGGTTATTAATACAATGATAATTTGCTTTTTAACAAAAAGGTGAGAAATTTATTTCTTTTCATAACATTCGCCAAGTTCTTTTCTCTTTTCTCACAATTTGTAAACAACACTGAGAAATTACCCACATATTCAATTCAGTAGGGAAAGACAGCATGCTGATGTCTCAAATAGCATTATAGATGTTAAGTAATATCTGATATCATGATTAAGATGAGTACAAATTCATTTCCACAAGGAAAGATTCAAATAACTAGTTGCCCATCTAAATCAGAAATCATTGTTTCTTATTATTTTCATGGCACCCTATAGCATTTCATTTAATTACATAAGGTTTTTTATAGCACTAATTTACTCAGTAGGCATTAATCATCATGATGTCCACCTGTGACACACAAAATCACAAACCAAAGCAGTGACGACTACCACCAAAAAAACAAAACAAAAACCACATATGCTTTCTCCAGTATCAAAAATTCACTATTAAGTATTGTTCTCATTGCTCAAGGTTTAATGCTTATTTCAAAAACAATTTCAACCAAATCACAGCTTTCCTTACAATCCTACCTAAACAAAAAAGGTAATCAGAGACACATTCAAAGTGCCACTCTACCTCTCCTCCACTTGTCCATCTTCCTCACTTAATTTCGATATAAAACCTAGAATAACAGTTAAGAAATCAATAAAGCTGCTGAAGAAATTGGTGCGAAAGAATTTTTCACAAAACCAATTATTTCCCAAATAAACTTTATTTGGAAGATAACACAACATAGTTCTATAAATTTAAATATGACACATCTAGCAGTGTTAGTGAGTCAAATTATATACAAGTGAAGTCACAGTTCATGCCTAATTATTCCCACAAATGAAAAGGTGCAAAGGGAAAACTAAATCAAAAAGGCAGATAACTTAAAAACAACCATAACCTATTCACGTGTTTTCATTCTATACTTGTGTCTAAATGTTTAGATAGGAATTGATACGAATTCACATGAGATAAAGAAATACGCTGCCTGAATAATCAAAATTCTTTTTAATTTTCATGCTGTACCATAGATAGCATCATTAGTAAAGTTTATAGAGTAGCCCCATATGACAAGCTACTTCTTTTCCCCTCATCATTCAGCATAAGGCTTTCTATATTGTGACTTCCAACTCCACCAGGTTGAGAAAAACAGTAGTGATAACTTAAGAGTTTTCTAGATATAGCTGATTTCAACAGTAAAGCTGCTATATATGTTCTTCCCAAGAACGTTATGTTTTAGTGAAGAAAATGTCAATATACAATTGGTGAAAGTAGTCTATCTATGATGTAATAATTGTTCATAATTATTTTTTAAAAATTTAGAGGTAAATAGGAATGAAAGGACTAAGACACACACCAGAAACCTCACAGGGTTTTTGAGGCAATTCAGTGCCAACCCCAAGATTATTCAATGAAACCAGAGCCATTTCTGGATCATGGGGAGAATTCTAAGGCACCAAAAATAGCCAGTAAAGAGTCTTCAAAGGATAAGGATGCAGACACAAAAAACAGAGTTGACTGCTAGGAGAGTACATTGAAAAGAAAATTAGACCCAATGAATTCAAAGGAAAATTTTACTTTTCAATTGTAGAGGGCAGTAAAAAGATACTGAATTCAAGGACTGAAATCTGGCTCCATTTATTAGCTGTTGACCTTGGTCCCAAGAATCAATCTCTTTGAATGACAATTTTCTCACCTATAAAATAGGTTCATCACGATGCAGCAGTTTTTTTTCATAGGATTTTGACCAATGAGAATCAAAATTAATGGTGAATCTGACATCACTTTGTAAATGATAAAGGACTCCTCTCAGTAAATGAAGACTGGACACTTTTTAAAAGTATTAAGGATAAAGCCAATTCAAGAAAATACGATAAAATATCAATTTTTTGACCAGGCTAGACCTTACTCAATAGCAGCTGCTGTGGGTTGGCCCCATTTTCTGATGAGCTAGAAATGGGAAAATTTTGATTGGTTTACCAATTTCCTTTATGATACAATGTTATTATACTAAAATATACTAGTTATCAACTTAAAAAACCAGGAAGGGTAATCTGCTAGCCTTAAAAAGTAAACAATGACTAAATACAACTCTACCTGGTCTGCAATATTTTGACACATTTTATTAAGAAGAAACAAACAAATAAATAATTTGTACTATTTATTACAATAGGCCAGTAGCCATCAGGAACCGAACCTTATATAGCTTAAGTACTAGGCAGAATTTACACACATTTTTAAGTTACTAACTGTTAATTCTTTCAGCATTGCACGTATCCTCAAGAAAAGCATTAACTGTTAACAAGTAGAGTTAAACAACCATTTTCCTCTTTCCTCAAGCAGAGACTCAAATGCAGTTACAGACACATTGTTTCATTATAACATGAAAATAGTAAGCCTTGAGCTATTGCAAAAGGCTTTCCAATGTCAGAATCTAACTTAGAGAAAACAGAGGGGAGCAGAAACAAAGGATGCTGATTTGAGCTATACCTGGCTTTATGTTGGGCATGCTCCCAGCTGCAATATTTTAAAATTACAAGTAGGCAAGTAAAACATAAGACTTCCTATGTGAAAGTGGAAAATGGTCCAGAAGTCATCTACTCAAAGACAAAAATTTTCTTCTTCCCAATAACTCACCTGAAATGAGTGGGAACTTAGGAACCCTAAGGGATTCTTCAGACAATATTCAGGAAAATATATAAAAATAAAAAAGCAAGAATAGAACAATGTTAAAAAAAATAAGCCTTTCTTTAAGGATGTTTGCCCTCTCTTTAAGGATGAATGCTCTATGAAATGGGCAGCTGTATTTCTATAACTCATCATGTTTATATGTGAATTCTCTGGCAGATATAAATCCATCTTTGTCTTCATCTTCTTTATCAAAAATATCCTCCACCAAAACATCATGATGACTTTCATTCACCACTGCACCATGCTTTTCAAACTCCTTCTTTAAATACACTTTAACCTACAAAATAATGAGACTCGTTAATAATTCTAATTCATAAGATATCCACATCGAGTCAATCAATGTCATAGACTGGACTGGTAGCTTATTCAATGATACG
>JAQQSQ010002794.1:0-10273 GCA_028627145.1 Eidolon dupreanum | reverse complement strand
AGGATGGTGAAGGGAAAGGGTTTTTTCACATTCTGCTAAAGGTTTCCACACATTTTTCACCTACAAACTACGTAATTATTTCTCAAAGATGACATTTATCAATAACACAGTAAAACAGTGTCAAATATACTTGTGGCGCGACTGCATGTCGTTTATAGAGCTGTCTGGTCGGACACTTTGCAGGCAGTTTCTGACCTTGGAGCATCTAAATACCCTCGTCTTTGGGTTTAATCTCTCCTGAGGGTGGCATGGCCAGAAAGCAGAGGAGGTGGGAAATATGAGACCAAATGTAAGAATAATGGACAAAAAGTGAGAGAAAATAAAACTCTGGTCGTGTACACTAAGCGGTAGTTCCAGGATTCAGGAAAGAAGAATGGAGTCCCAAAGGGCAAGAGGCTGAGGCGGCAGGCAGCGGCGGGGGACGGGAGGGTGGTAGGGGCCGAGAGGACCCAGCAGCTTCTGATCCGCCCACAGCCCTAACGCCCCACTCTGCGTGCGTCTCTGACCCGGGCCGGGCCCCTGGGTGACTTGCCTCCTCGTGAACACAGTTCACCTACAGGCTTCCTGAGCCGGTGCCCTGGGGTTCTCTGCGAGACCCCCCAGATCCGTGTCTACCTTCCTCCGCACCGCGTGTCTGCGGACAGACCCCTTGGGATGATATGGCCGGGCTCCCTGCCCCCTGGCTTCAGGCTGCACTGGCCAAGGACAAACGGCTGACTGCTGTGCAGGGAGCCACTCCGAGGGTCTCCAAGGTCTGGCTGCGGCTCCACCGAAGGTCACACCCGCGCCAAAGCTGCTTCCTGCCTCCTCCAGGTCCCCCCGACGTCCTGGTAACCTCTTGCGCCTCTCCCTCTGCAGGGCTAGGATGGGGGCGAGCCCTGCTGTCCCAGCCCCGGGGACACTCACTGTCCTGTGCCTTCCCTACAGTCCACCTCGAGTTAAGCACAGGCCCTTCGACAATCTCTCTTCGGTCATCAGGGCCGAGCGCCATCCGCTCTTGGCGAGGACCTTGGATCACAGTTCTGCGCGGTGTCACGTCCATTCAGCCGCTGTCGGACCCGGGACAACCGAAACAGACCTGGAAGCTCTGGGTGCAGGGACCGGCGTGAAAAGCCTGCCATTCCCGCAAAAGTCGCGGAACTCATGCAGCTGAGCTCGTTAAAGTTTGACAGAGGGGACCCTCGCAAAGGACGGCGGGCAGAGGGCTGAAGACGCCGCCGCCCCTGCCCCTCGGTGCCGGGCGTGTGGCGGAGCACCAGAGCGCCCGCTGCCATGGTCGCCTGACGCCCAGGGGAGCCGCTCCTGCCCACGCTCCTGCCGGGGCCGCACAGGGATCCGGAGCGTGAGAACGGCGCTGGGAGAACGAGGGCATTCTGTGCCACGCCGGCTCGGGAGTCACGGAGCCCCAGGTGCGGGTCAGCTCGGCCGCCACGGGTGACTCTCTGAGGCTCAGCTTCACAGTATATAAAATGGGCACAATTTTTCTTACCCTACTTCATTTACAGCCCATGTGACAAATGAGATGCTGCCTTAAACCGTTTTCAGGAAAGGTGTTTCCTATGGATTAGTTGAAATAGGCATCGTGTGACCACTCAATTCAGAAAAACAACAGGAAAATACGGAGAACACACAAAAAACCACAAGCACATCACAAACCATAAAGATTAAATCGGTTCTAATCCTACATTTTCCTGAGGCAATTCATCTGCCTTATAAAGGACTGTGAATTACATCAAATTCAGGTTGCCCAAAGCTCAATATGAGTGGATTTGGGTATCCATCCCTGCTCCCTGGAACGAGAACAGGAAGTCTCAGAACCAAACAAGGCGAAGAAAAAATGTCACAGGGGACACAGACTATTTGCCATCTTCCACACACTTTTTACACCATGTGTTTCAAAATTTTCGAATTACGGGAATGTTTAAAGTTTTCCTGAAGTCTGTAATTAACCAAATCTACTCCAGAGAACTAAAGTTGAATTACTAGTTTAATGTTTAAGCAAGTAACTGAATATAATTTCAGTATCATAGTCAAATATTACAAGCTCAGTAATTTACTCACCTCACTTTTAAAAAAAAGGATAAAACAACAGTAAGTAAGAATTAATTCTCACACAACCCTATGAGTTAGGTACTGTTATTTGCTTAAGTTCAGAGACAGCAAATAAACTGCTAAGACCACACAGCCAGTGAGTGGGAGAGGCAGAATCTGGAATCAGGGGGTCTGCCTTCCGAGTCTGCACTTCTCACAGCTGCATTCTGCCTGATTATCTATTTGTCAGAAGTACATAAAAACCCAGAATTACATTTTACTTAGCAAGTTCGAAACGAATGGAGAAAGAGCACGGCCTCTAACTGATGCCATGAGCGAAGGTGCAACATAACCACCTGCCTTTCTTCTGTGAACGTAACGCCAGAGCTCCTGCTCAGGATGGTGAAGCGTGACCACTCAAGCAAAATGGTTTAGGAACTGGTAAGTTAGAAGCAAAAGATATTCAACATGTACTAAAACACTCAACGTAAAAATCACACTCTCAGAGCTAACGCACACTAACAAGTTGGGGTTCTTGGAGCTCATGACTAAACAAATCAGAGACGCCCAAGTCCAGTCCTTGACCTTTCTTCCCAGAAAATCGGTGAGCGAGAACTTGGCAAGCGACCTCGCGGAGGGGCTGGCACTCTGTTTCTCTGGGCATGTATGAGAAAATGTCAATCCCACTTTGCAACGTGAAACCTTTAAACATACTGTCTGAGGTTTAAATCGAATCCAAGAAAGCAATCTCCCTACCACTGTACTGGGCATATTTAGGGGCTGGCATTTTAGGGGGCCTGCTAAAAGACGACGAAACGGTGTCGCCCGGCAGGAGACGGAGCACAGACACTCACCCTGGTTTTGGCATCGATCTGCCCACCGCGGTCCAGGAGCAGCTTCACCATGTTCGTGTTCCCCCGTTTGGAGGCCACGTGCAGGGGAGTGATCCCGTTCTGCACCAGGAGAAAGAACAAGAAGACTGTGTCCCAGGGCACAGGGGACGCGGGCCTACATGGTAACCTGACTCAAGGTTTCTATCTTTCGACGTCTTCAATTTTTGAGGAACCAAAAAAGCACACAAAGCATAAAGCACTTTAGAGAACAAAAAAAATGGAATAAAACTGTGTAACTGAGTCAATACCTACGACAGGTGTAGTGAATGCATATGTCACCACCTAAGACAAAGGGAGCACTTCTGTGTCTCAGAAACAGTTTCAGACCCTACCGAGGTTGGAATCTGCTTAAAGAAGCTGGGCTCTTAGAGTTTTTACAGCTCATTTATTGACTTAAAGACACTCATTTGTGATTCGTGACGTGCTCTTTAAATTCTGACACGCTGATGTCAGAATTAATATCCTCCTAAACTGCTGCAAATGATTTGTGTGCATGAGAATTTCGACATTCTTATTTTTCACTTACTGGGTTCTGATGACTTCCTGCAATTCAAAGGGAAAAAAAAAATCTACTATCTCCAGGACAGATACAGGCAAAAAATAAATAAATAAAGCCTTTCCTGGTGTTCATTTTTCCTCTACTGAAATGCCCATGTCCTGCCCCCAAACGGGAAGCTGCTGGCACCCGTACCCTGGCTGTGAAGTCCACGGCGGCCCCACGGTTCAGAAGGAGTGTCGCCACGTTGACGTTCCCATAGTGGGCAGCGATGTGCAAAGGGGTGAAACCACTCTACAGAGAAGAAAGAAAAAGATGGTGGGTAAAGTGCTTCCCCTCCACAAGCTGTGGTCACTGGAGTAGTGTAGAAAGTCACATGGCAATTGTCTACTTAGCATGTGAGCAATTCAATTCAGATAATTAACGCTTTAAAAAGACTTAAATTTTAGTGCTATGAGGTGGTCAAGAACTACATGTATAAACACATAAATAAATAGCCTACATTTCTTGGCAACATTATTCCTAATTACCTGAAAAATGTATCTACTTAGGAGTTTGTTATTTACACAAAACCACATTTCTTGAGTTGGTTTAGCTTTACAGAAAACCAGAATATGATTATACAACATAAGGTTTCAGCCATAGGAATAATATAATTATGAATAAAAAATGTTTTCTCCAGAGAAAGACACAAAACTGATGTGCTTTTTCATGATCAATGGCAGTGGTGGGCGCCGTCTCTCTGGAACTAAGTCCTCACAGAGGGCACGCGGCTCATGCCACACCGATCACACTGTCACGGTGCCTCTGGCCTAACGACCGTGTTTAGTCAGACTATGTCGTGACAGTGACAAAGAGGTTTAAACACAAAAATTAAACAAAATACTTGGCATCAATGTAAGTATAAAGGAAAAATTCAGCTGAACACAATTTTGAATGTTATTTAAACCAAATTTAATCAATAAAATAAGATTGATATAAAATAAGCAGGTTAAATCAATGATATGGGCATTAGAGAACTGTTACTCTAAGAATGGTTAAAAAATGAGTGAAAGTCTTAAATGGAAGAAAAGTATATTTCTTTTCATTTTCTTTTTCTAACAAAAAAATTTTTTGTCGTTTTTACAATAGAAGAATGTTAACTTTTTTAATTAAAGTATGCAAAGATATATTATACTCTTACTCTGTAATTGTCGTAATTTCATTTCTTAATGGAAGGTTATAGAAACAATCGAGACTGTTCCTATAAAACTGGGTATCGATTCTCTAGTTGTGAGCTTATTTTGTATTGCTTTTATTTGAAATAAACTTTGCCATGTATAGTATTTTTTAAAATATTATCTAAACATTGCCTAAATCACAACCATTACTTTTCTATTCACTGACATATAGGCTTTGGTGATTTTGTTTTTGAGATGGCCTAAGCCCTCAGGTACCTTAGGTGACAGCAATTCCTCTGTGCCATTAGCCAAATTAGCTGCAAATAATTTCTGACTATTGAGAAGCAAGACACAAATCAAGATAATGACTACGCATCCAAATCTCACATTCTGTTGAGGATATTTTTATTTTGTGTCTATGTGATGCCAAATATTCAGGTCAAAATAGAGGGAAAAATCAGTCTACAAACTGGCTGTTACTGTATAAAATGTCAATTTTTTTTATAATTTAGGAAATAACTGATGGCATGTTTTTCATTTTTATCCTGTTATTTCCTATCATCCAGACATATCCTGAAGTGTCTATTACCCAAGTTATAATTTATTAGAAAAACAGTGATTGTGAAATCTTTTTCAAATTATTAAAATATAATATTTTTCTCATTTGCAAAAATACACTAACTTTCTGTCTGACACAGCTTCACGGACCCCCTGTGACTCCCTCGGAGGGACCCTCCCTGGGCCACATGGCGGTGGATGCTCAGCTAGCCTTCCGCAGGGCCTCCGTGGGACGTACCCCTCCCCGTGTCTTACTCAACTGTCCTCAAAGAAATAATTCCAACTCAGCACAGACTACCCAAACTGTTGCTTTCAACACAATGTTGAGTCAATGTTGTTTTGAAAAATGTATCTTAATCTCCAAAAATCACCTAAAAATTAAATGTAGTAAAATCAATAATTAAGATATCAATCTGTATGGTGCCAAGTCTCAAGCAATTTCACCAAGCAGATGGGCCTTTAAAAAAAAAAAAAAATTCTGACCTAAGTGCCACACAGAGAGATGGACCGGAAGAAATGATATGAACAACCCAAATATATTCGTGACCTAATAGGTAAGTTTGTTAATAACAGTCTTAGGAACACACTCGTCTCAGTAAATACAAAGTGTAGCTCCTCAAAACCCCACAGGTCCACAGCCCAGTGATCATGTGAGACATCAATCCAAGTGAAAATCAACCTCCATAAATAGTCACTAGCCTTTGAATATAGATTAGTTTTTATAATATACCTCAATGTTCTTGGTATGTAGAGAACAGGTGATTTGATGACACGTATTATAAGACTTAGTAAGATAAAAGCAAACGCTTTGCTCATGATCTGCTTCATATCATTATGGATTATATACAATGTGGTAAAAAAAAAAAAAAAAACCATACATATAAAAGGGCAACTGTGATTAGATCAAAGAAGAAAACAGTGGCAGAGAAACCTCCTTAAAATTTAATTTGCTAAACTCTAACCTGAGAATCCTCATTAAGAAGACCATGTCTTCTTGGCAAAAGTTAATAGCAAAGCTCACTCAGTAAAATAGACATTAAAGAAGAGTTTCATTTCACACTGATAAAGTTTTTAAATAGTTTCATTGATTAAAGAATGCTTCAAATATACATTACATTAAATTTCTTGAGTTATCTATTTCCCTTAATTATGGGAAAAGTTTTCATGGAAGTTCAAATCATTAGTATAAATTAGTGAGCATTTATTTTTAAATTGGGCAAAAAACTAAAATAAATGAAAGCAAGGCGAAGGTGGGTATGACCGTGATACTGTACCTCGGTTGTCCTATTCACCATCATCTGCAGCAGTGTTGCGTGGGAAGAAGAGGGGAGACATTACACATTGCAGATGAAGCAGACAGTCTGACAGGCCGAGCGCAGAACCAGAAACACAAGCTCGTCCTGCTAACTCCGTTTCTACTGATTTTTATTTTTTTACTACAAATAGAATAAGCAGATTTCTAAAAAGCCGAACCTCATCTTTTAATGAAAAGTTTCTTTAATTTTTTGTCCCCTTCCTCCTGAAACACCTCTGCAAGTCCCTTCTCCCCCAGGCGACGGGAGTGGCCGAGCGAGCTGGCGCCCCGGGGGAGGCCCGGCCGCGCCGTTACCTTGGACTGCACGTCGGCGTTGTGGTCGTTCTGCAGCAGGAGCGCGGCGGACTTGGTGTCATCCTTCCTGGCGGCGATGTGCAGGGCTGGCAGCCTCACTTTCCCTTTGGTGTCGTTCTCCAGCAGGATGGCCACGGCCTGGTTGTGGCCCTGCTGGAGCGCCACGGCCAGCGGCGTAAAGCCATCCTGGTAAAATGGGAGAAAACGATCTTCCAGGACCTTCTGGAAGTTTGGATTTCAACTTCAAGCAATGGTGCTCATTTTTCAAGTAATGATTAAAATTAACAAGCAAAGCAGAAGGATTAAACGTGGCTGTGACGACTGAACTGGATTATAACCAGTCACGGCTTCCTCACTGATGTGAGGGGGGACGTTAAAGTCTCCCGCTGTGACCGTGTTTCTGCCGGTGTCCCCCTGTGGGTCTGTTCATACTCGCTCCCTACACTGGGGAGTGCCCCGCTGGGGCCTGCCCGTACAGGCGTCCCGTCTTCCGTGACGTCCTGGGATGCCCGTCCTGGTCTTCCGTCACGCTTGTTTTCAAGTCTCTTTTGTCTGATAAAGTACAGCTGCCCAGCTTTCTTTTGGTTTCCATTTGCATGAAACATCTTTTTCCACCCTAACTGGAGACTTTTATGGGAAAATCATCTTCCTCAAACGTGTCATATAATATATGCACTACCACAATAAGAACTGAATTTTTAAATAATCGAATTTTAAATAAACACATTCCTTAATAGAATGGAAGAGTAAAGCGTACAGTGTCCTAAGACAAAAAATAGTAGCCTAAATTTAGATCTCCATTTGGCACGAATTAAGCACTCTGTGAAGGAGGAACGAACACCCTGATTAGCATATACGGTCAGCGCCACTTAACGACAGCATACGTCTCAAATGTGCATCCGACAGATGTGTGGTTAGGCGATTTTGCCGTTGTGTGAACATCACAGAAGGCACCTTCACAAGCCTCGAAGGTACGGCCTACCGCACCCCTAGGCCATGTAAGTGCAGTCTATTCCTTTGCAGGAGAGGGAAAATAACTTTCCCTCTACTCTTCTGGATTCTTGGCTGAGACATCCGTATAATAAAAGACAGATTAGCAGGAGGAAAACAAGCAGCTTAATAACATATTAAAAAGTTTCATAACACATATACCTCCCGTACACATCTCCCCAGGAAAAGTGAGTAACTCGTGAAAATGGCTGGCACCACCTTAAGTACCATCTTCAGCTAAAGACAAAAGACGATGTTGGAGGTGGAGAGTCAGCTATGGCCGGTGACCAGGAAAAGCACCGTAAAACAGGTAAAGGTGGTTACACAGACCTGAGGTGCTGCCTTCTGCACTAGAAGTTTCTAGAGGTCAGGCAGCCCCACTTCCCGGACCGGTGAGGGGGGTGCCCTTGCAGATGGCGAACCCCCTCACGGGGGAGCTGTCTTTCACAGAGGGCGCTCCTCCCTGGCTTCAGAGCCTATCCCCATGCCCACGGTTCCTAAAACCGACCAGCCTAAATGAACCCTATGCCAAAGAGACGTGCTCTGGGAGGGCAGGCCCCGTTCCACCATGGCAGCGGGCTGCGAAGCCGGGCCGCCCGCTGCCGAGCCGGACGCTGTGGGCAACGGCGACACGGCAAGGCACTGAAGCCACACCTGAGGCGCGACGCTGCCACGGCAACTGCTCGCCAGAATCTGACGGGGGCACGTGCCCGACCTGGACCGACAGGTTACGCAGCGCACGGCGGTGCACATCTGACCACCTCTGCCACACCGCGACAGCTATATGAAGACAGTGTAAACTTTATTTTTTCTTAGAGGCAGGTATTTGCTGACAGCACAGAAATTTATTATAACGTTTTTATTCCTCAACTTTGGTAATATTCAGGAAGAAGGAAGAGAGTAGAGAATTATAAAATGGTACGGGAGGGACACAGAACTCCCTTCAGAGATTTTAACTCTGACACTCCCCATGAAGATTTCATTCTAACCTATACTTCCTGGGAAAGGGGTATTTGGAACAACTTTTGCAAGTATCTCAACTAACGCCATGAAGAGGAAACCTCTATTAAAAGTCAGTAGTTTCATTTTTCATCATTTACCAATGCTACTTGCTATAATTATGGGAAATTTCAAAACATTAAATATTTCTTTTCAAAGATGAGTCTCATTGCCATACTGAATGATTTCATGATTATCTGACTTTTATGGTGGTTATATTGTGTTGATTAGCAATTACTTTTCGTAGATCAGGGCTAGTGTGTGTTCAGGTGATTGTCTCCCTCAGGCACACACACGTGTGCACGAGACTGTAGAAGGTGTCAGTGTAACCTACAGCCAGAATAGGGGGAGCTGTCTAACAGAATGACGGGCTGAAGGGAACGTGCAAAGCTTTGTCCCCATGTGTGTTTCTTGAGAATCATTAGGGCCAGTGGCAGGGACAGGGGTAGGAGAGGTTAATCAACTAAGTTTACAAACGCTCAGTAAAAATTAAGTTGTTATCTAAGTGATTAAAAATGAACAACACAGGCACGTATGTGTCTAAGCTGGGATATGAAGCCGCACATGATTCGCCTGCGAGAGCTGCGCTTCTGTGAGGAAGTCGGAACGCTTCCATGTTCTGGCCGCCTCGGGGCGACGTGTCCCTGCCGGCGCTGGGCGCACGGACGATGTCTCTGGGCTGAAATGCTACAGGGGCTGGGCTGAAGGCGCCTCGAGACACTGGAGGCGTCAGCAAGCCGAGTTCCCTAGACCAGCGGTCCCCAACCTTTCTGGCACCAGGGCCCGGTGCTCCTGCGAGCATCTAGTGCCCGATGGCGTGAGATGGCACTGAGGCGGTGACGCCAGCGCTGGGGAGCGGCTGCCAATACACAGATGAGGCTTCGCTCGCTCGTCAGCCACTCGCTGCCTGCTGTGCGGCCCGGTTCCTAACAGGCCGCGGACTGGTACCGGACCACAGCCCGGGTGGGGGACCCCTGCCCTAAACCATGCTGGGAATGTGAAGTCTACATGGTGAGTGGAAGAACTCTGTTGTGTAAAGGTTTCTTTAAGTAAATGATTCTAATTTCAAGAAAATACAGTAAAACAAACACAGGCTCCCTTGTTCCGGTGCATTTTTCCAAGGCCCAGAAGCAGAGCTATGGTCTCATATCGCTACTCAAGCTTTGCCTGAAGATGTCATGTGCTACTCACGGACAGCAGTGTGTCAGAGAACAGTGGCCCCGAGTCATAAGCACCAGGCCGCACCCATGTGGTGAGAGTGTGACCTGCGTGTGCCAGACAGACAGCCCGGGGTCACTTCCCGCCAGGACAGCTGTCCTTTCCGGTCACACGCAGGAAACGTGGTCCCACAAATGGTGATTTCCTGGGATTTTTTTAACTAATAAGAATAATCTGTCAGAAAGTTATTGCAGTTGAGTCCATAAAGTTTCCTGCCACAGGGAACGGACATGATTTAACAGATTCTGATCTCTCCCCTCGATACAGGGGAAAAGGGAGTTCATGTCTATTTTACCTAAAGACGCAACTCTCCAGGAAG
>JAQQSQ010002793.1:0-10275 GCA_028627145.1 Eidolon dupreanum | reverse complement strand
GGGGGGGGGGGCACCTGCCCTTCGCCTCTCTCGTCCCTGTGCCGTCTGCGCGCGACCCAGGCGGTGACGTTCGGCGTGCAGTCATTTTGACGGGGACAGACTTATACGTGTCATTTTAAGTGGAAATATTTAATAAAAAACAAACTGGGAACGAACATCCCATGCTGTACGAGTCCGGCTATGTCTGCGTGCGTGCGAGCCTGAACGCACGCGTGTGTGCACAGGTGTGAGCAGGCCCCGGTGTGCGCTACAGTTTGGAATGATTTACACCAAAACGTTAACAGTGTTGATCTCCAGAAAGACGATCGTAACACATGCACCTCAAATACACACAACTGGCATTCCCTTCACCTGTTAATTTCCTTTCTCATTGAGATGGACATTGTATTTTTCATAGTCTTACTAAGTGAAATGATGAAAGCAAGTAGTTTTATATATGGGATAAAAGGATATTTGAAAGTTTATATTGAAGATCAGATTTTACTCAACAAGCGAGCACATTCAAAGATTATTAAATCCTCTCCTTTGCACACACACAAAAAAGACAAGTTTAAAACTGATCGCCCTGGCTGTCTCTGTTTACCTGAATGGGACCCGGACAGCGAGCTCAGGAGCCTGGCCTCTGGGCGCGCCCCGTCAAACAGCTCCACGGAGTCGTTCAGTGCCGTCTGGAAATACGCAAACTGCCCAAAAACCACTGCAAGATAAAGGGGTAGGTTGGCACAATATGCTTAAAGAAAAAATGGAGACTTCGGTTGTTATACATATTTACTTATTTTTCCAAAAAGTCACGATCCTAAGAATCCTATAAAACTAACTACTTTTCTCTGCTTTCTAAAAGTTTCCAGTTGCTAAAAGTTGCTAAAACAATTTTATTTTGCTCCTTGACTGGTACTTAATGAAAGGAACAGAATTGCTGTTTTCTGTGTAGTTTGAGCAGGAGGAAGATTGCTTTTTCTCCCTACACTGCCCTAGGATGGAGGGAGGGCGCCACAGAGGCCTGTCCACCCCGAGTCTGGGCTCTAATTATAGGCACCCGGGCGCCTGCTGGTTTGGAAAGCATGCTAATCCGGCAAGGAATTCGAAATTCTTAAGCTTTGACTGTTACAATGGGAAATTCATAGGAACTCCCTGCAATTGAATACACATGAGTAAGCAAAATAGCCCAGGAATTGCTTGCTGTCATTTTACTCACAGTTTACCTATGGTATAGGTTGTGTAAATTGCAACAACACACCTGCTCCAAGTAAAACACAGCTGTGGATTTTACTGTTTCGAAGTCTATCTTTGTATGGGAACTGACAATAGGGAGGGCCTTATCAATATTTAGAAAAACTTGTGATTTAGTATCACTTTACAAACAGTGAGCAGCTAATTCTTACTTACGTGTAAGGTTTCAGCCAAAATCCTTCTAAATCGTTCTGAGCAAGAAACGGAGGTGTGCCTATCAACACACGTGTCAGAATTATAACAGAAGAATTAATGTGAGTGTTGGCCAAACGGAGGCGGATCTAACTGCGACGGCTCGTGTACGTGTGGGTGTGTATGTTCACTTACATGTGTGGCATATGTTGTATTTCACGTATGTAGTCATGCATGACATATGCACTTATGCATATGTAAAACATACATTGCAGACACGTAGTAGAATCTATGCTCACGTATATACACACACATGTGGTATTTTAAGATTTTCTAACCCCCTAGAAAGAAACACGACTAAAGAGAGCATGGGCCCGGGAGGATGTTCCCAGGGACGCAGTGTTTTCTAAGCACGGGAATGACGTGGGGGGGCTCCCGTGTGTGGCCCCCCCTCGCTGGTAGTGAGTCCTCGGCGTGCTGGAGGCCGAAGGCTTGGGTGGGCGGTCGGTACACTGCGAGCCACGCGCACGGAATCCCTGCCTTTACCCGACACACGTTTCGAAAGCGTCAGCTGTCTGCTGGGATCTAGCAAAGGAGCGAGTACGACAGACGCCGCCCCAGAACGGCCGCACGGTGGCACGTGCCACTGGCCCCCAAGCACACGTCGGCAGACGGACGCCCGCTCGGGGCGGGGGCAGGGGGCAGGGGCCTTCCCGGCCAGCTCCGTGGCCTCGGCCCTCACGTGTGTGTGGTCTCGCCCCAGACGCGGGAGCAGACGCCTGCCCCGGGTGAGTGTGCGTGGCTGGCAGTGACCGGGGGCAGATGTCCCGCGGGCACAGCCCAGTCCGGCCGCGGGGAAGTCAGCGCTTCGTGGGGCGGGGGGAGCGGTACAGACAGTCCTTAAAGACCGAGCATCTGAGCCCTTTCTGGGGGAGCGAGGAATTTAATCCAGCGGACAGGCGACAAGAGCGTGCCTCTGCGGGTGGCGAACGGCCTGGTCGGGCCAGGGCTCGGTGGGCCCTGGGAAGAGCGCGAACCGGGGAGCAGAGGCCGTGGTCACATGCGACACGAGGGCCTCGAAGGCCGGCCTGAGCCGCGGGCGGGTGCTCGGGGGCGCAGCAGTGGCTGGCAGGGGCCGTCAAGCCGTCCCCACGACCCAGTCCCCACGACCCTCCCCGCTTGGGAGCGGGCGTGTCGGCGAGGCTTTGGGGCGAAAGCAGAGAGATCGCTACAGCATCTGAAGACCCGTCTTAAATGTCGCTGTGCGTGGAGCCTGCGTCCAGCACTACGGGGTCCCATCCCCCCCGGAACGGTCCCCCTCCCGATAGTGCTGGGTGGGCGGGCACCTCGTGGGCACGGTCACTCTTCTATTGATCTTGGCAGTCATCACGACTGCTGAATTAATTTATTGCCCAGGAGAGAATAAGGAAGAAGGGAAAACATAAAAGACAAGACAGTATAGGTTTTCATCTAAAAGACCATATAACTATTTTACTCCAAACTGGAGTTTCCTGCCCAGATATGCTGACACGTTTACCTCACTGAGCCTCTCAGACTGGGGAATCTGATCGATATTTATGATGGGGCGCGATGTTTTTTTCCTGCCGAAAAATCATAACTGTTGTGACAACTCAACAGAATTTCATAATAAACTAAAATCATAGAATCTGAATGATAAAATCATAGAATCTGAATAATAAATGATAGACGTTTGCAGAAATTATTTGTCCCCCATAAGCTACTTTCTTACCTGGCAATTAATGTTCTTGCCATAAAATTGCATTTTTGAAAATGTTCTCTCTCAAATGGATTTTGGCATTAGAATTTTTATCTACTTCATTTCTACGAGAGGTGGCTGCCGCTTTCAGTGTGACCAAAAAAGCCTGACTCTGTAGGTTTGCAGTTTTACGATAGAAAAAGAATTATTCTATAAAATTGACAGAGCTATTACATAGGTCACTTAAAAAAAAAAACACCAGCACAAAAGAAAACCCCGGGTCCAGAGTGGGCGCGGGGACGCGGGCCAGCGCGGGCCCTGGGCTGTCCGCGGGCCCAGGGCTGTCCGCTGCTACGTGTGTGTGCCGGCTGCGTACCACGCAGCACAGGGTGCTCCCCGACCCTCCCTCAGGCGAGCACCGACACGGCCACGTGGGAGAGAACACTGTCCCGCACGGGCAGACCACTCCCCGTTATCTGCGTCACACTCGCAGAGGGAGCGTAAGGATTTACGTCGCACCAACCAGGGAGGGGTGGCGGGCACTGTGGCCCGTGTGGCCGGACGATCTGCTAGTGACCACTGTGCCAGGGGTGGCTGGACCACCCACCCCCCGTGATGCAACCCAACTTCCTTCGCCTTATTTTATGACACCAAGAGCTGGGATACTGGTTTGTCAGATGCCAGAAAAAATTTAACAACAGAAAGATGACGACAACAATTAAAAATGGAAAGACATTCTCACCGAATTCCTTCGGCACCGTCACGGAATAGAGGCACGTCTGCCCGGCCGTGTAGTTGTGAGGGTAGTTTGGGGACAGCACCACTCCGTCCGAGCCTGTGTACTGGCCTCCACAGGGAGCTGCAAAGGAAACCCACCACAGTTATGTGCAAGGGACAGCAAGGGACAGCCAGCCACGCTGCACGGGACAGCCAGCCACGCTGCATGGGACAGGCGGGCCGGTGACGGAGCGCTGTGCGAACGTGCGGCGTGTCGGTTCACCCGGAAACTTAACAAAACACTCGCGTTCAGAACCTATTTTACATTGCTAGCAAAAGTAGCAGAAAAGAAAGAGTTGCCAGGATAGGGTGAAAGTAACTCCACTTAGCAGGAAGACGTAATATTTTAAAGGCCTCTCTCAGACGTGCTAAAATAATCAGGACAACACCGATAATAACAACAGGTTCGATAAAGATGAATTGTTAAGTTATTTAAAAGTCTCAACAGAAATTTCTGGTTGATAGCAATCGTTATAATAACTTACGCGATATAAAGATTGCTTCCTATTGTTTTATATAACTATATGAGTAAAAGGAAAAATGCTTTTTTTTTCGTTTTTCTTTTGCTTTAACTTTTCATCTCATAGATTCAGTTCAAAAGGAACACGTGTAATTGCTAATGTGTCTCTTCCTAAAAGTTTGATTTAAAGCTGTAGGAACCCACACTAGGAAGTCAGAGCAGATAGGAGGGTGGGTGTTTGTCATGGACAGAGCTGTGTGTGTGTGTGTGTGTGTGTGTGTGTGTGTGTGTGCGTGCGCATATGTGTGTGCGCACGTGCGTGTGCCTGTGTGTGCATCTTTACTTTCCTCTCATCTCAGTTACGAATAAACCCGGGAAAGGACGACTCTATAATTCGCAAGTTTCATGAATCTCCCAAGGCAGCTCACACAGCTTAAATATGTAGTCGCCAGAATTTTTCATTAACTAGATCAGCAGCAAACACTGATTCACAAACTGGCTTTCGCGATCATGCCATAAATACAAAAATGACTCTATCTAGAGCTAAAAATCCCTTCAGAAAATCCCTTCACAAATTTATTTTTTATATATACATGCTACCCTTTACATATGTATTTTACATATGATAAACATATATAATCTACATTTAAATAATATATGCATATTTCCCTTTATGTATGTGCATACCTGTGTAAAGAGTAATTTACATGCATAAAGTGTGATTTTCAAAATTTTAAATGTAAGTAACAGCAGTAACAGAGAAACGGAAGTTTTAAATTACTTTTCAATAATTTGAGATGAATAATGTTCCTTAGGCCCTTCTAAATCTATGAGCTTATTGGGGTATTAATAAAGGGCATTTGTATTTGAAATATAAAATTATATTGAAATAGGATTACTATAAGATACGATTTACATTAACTTTCTATGACACCTGACACGCGTGTGTGTTTAGGTGCGTCCTTCACGTCCACCTGTCTATGGGTCTGAGGCCCCCCCGGGGGGCGGGGGTGGCGATGGCCGACCGGGGCAGGACCGCCTCTCAGCGGATGCTCCTCCAGGAGGAAGCGGTGCAGGCGGCCACACGGCCACCCGCCCCGGGCGACAGGCGGGAGGGGAAGGGGGGCCGGGAGCCACACGCACCGGCCTCCCCCGCCCTCTGGACGACGCCGTGTCCGGGCTGCGGCCCAGCTGACGTCTTGGTCACCAGCACCGAGGGGCCCGGGCCCACGCGCTCCCGGCCGCCAGCGCTCCTGGCTCGCACGGCTCTGGGAGTCGGCGACGCCCCAACGCTGACTTCCCGGTCTCGTCATAGAGGACAAAACGATGGCCCTCAGGGTCACTGGACAAACTGAGCCGCGGGGGAGGCGCACAGCGGGCCCGGGGGGCAGTGTGCGTGACCACGGTGACTTCTCATGCGCTCAGTCTTAGAGCACGCGTCTGGTCGGAAGGTTCCAGTGGCGTCGCGAGCTGGCCGGAGGGAAAACGCGTTCGTCCTAGGTTCGTGTCTCCAGCTGCACCTGCCCCTGGGCTCGCCCCGGACGGCCTCGGCGCCAGCTTTCCTGCCGCGGCCCACGGCGCGCTGCGCCTCCTTTCCAACGTGCGTGCCAGGCCCAGAGTAGAGGCGGCAGGTCCACGGTGCGTCCTCGGCTGGGCTCTGTCTGTGGGGACGCCCATGACACGGCCGAGCTGGCTGTGGCCACAGACGCTGCAACGTGCCTTCCGCCCCCACCCGTCGGGGCCCCCCCGGGCACCCGCGAGCCGGCGTTCATCACACGGGTCAGCTCTGTCTGTTCTCGAAGCTCCACCTCACCTTTTAATAGGTGATTTTATCAATTTAATACCTACCTGAGGGATCACAGACTGCTGGTACGTGGGGGAAGAGACATTGATTTTAGTACGCTATATGCACATTACACATGTTACATATGTGACGTGTGTACACATTACATATGTACACACACTCATGGGGGAGGCAAAGGCACCCAAGGGGCAGGGCGGGAGCACCCACGGCTGTCGCTCAGCTCCGCCCACGGGCACGAGGCCCAGGACGCCCGGCTGCCGAAGCCGGAGGGAAGCGGGTGCAGCCCCTGAGGATGGACGGGACCCTCGCTAATGCCCGGGAAGGGGACGCCCGGCCTGGCGCCACCACGGCCCACGAGTGACCCCACACTGACCGGAGGGCTCCGTGCCGTGGCGGGAAGCCACTCTGAAATGCGAGCTGCAGCCCCGAGGGGGTGTCACCGAGGGGGCGGTCACCGTGGGGGTGTCACTGAGGGGGCGGTCACCATGGGGGTCGTCGCCGAGGGGGTTGTCACCGTGGGGGTGTCACCGGGGGAGGAAGCGGCGCCCACACGCACCGTGGCAGGAGGGCAGGGTGCGGTCCCAGGCTGGCTTCCCGTCGGCACCGATGACACACGTGATGGACGCGGGGTCCTCGGCCTCGTACCCGGAGTCGCACTGGTAGGTGACCGTGGAGCCGAGCTTGAAGTCGGCCCCAACCCTCGTCCCGTTCATTACATTCCCAGGGTCGAAACACGCTTCCCGTGGTTTCTCTGCGGAAGAAATGAATCAACTTCCGTGAGGACAGGGTCTCGATTTTTTGTTTCGTTGGTTGGTTGGTTGCTTAACTTTTTTAATGCCTAGAACAGGGGCCAATGATGAGAAATTCTCAAAAAATATTTATTGATTAATGATGACCAAGTTGCTAAATACTGAACTAATAATTACACACACTAGAAATGATGGTCAAGTTAATAATTATCCGATTAATCAATGTCATAGAAAAATAGAAAAAAACTCTTAATAAAATTATATTCTTCATTTTTAAAACCGCATTTTACTGCAGAATTGCTACCGAATTGCTTTGATCTTGGTAAAAACAACAGCAGCATCATTTTATACACCTACCTTTTCTCTGAGTGTAGATTTTAGTACCACACCAGAGACGCTGCTTACGGACAAACCGGGCTCCGTCTCTGACTCGCACGTCGGTCCCAGAGACGCGGACTCACGCCTGGGGGGGGGGCGGCCCAGGGCGTTCCCAGGCTCGCGGGGACAGGGACAGGGGCGGCAGGCAGGCGTGCACGGGGCTCCGGCCGGCGCCGCCCTCAGCGGCCAGAGCGCACGTCGCCTCGGCCGAGGCGCACCCCGACCCGCGGGCCCAGCGCTGACCGCCCCCCACTCCCATCTGCGTCGCGTCGGCTGCTCGACGGAGCGAGGGCCCACTACGCGCCAGGCCCCGAGCCGCCACACTGTGCGCAAGCGCTGTGCCGGCCCGTTTTCACCGTGGAGCCTGAAGGAAAGTCACGTCGCTTTCGGAAAAGGCCCAGAGACCTGCCCGCTGCGGGTCAGGGACGGAGGCGTTCGCCGGAGCCTCGTCTGCTCCCGGAGGTCAGATCGTGTTTGTTTTCCTCCCGGGGTCTCGTTGCCCTGCAGCTAATTCCAGTTCTCTGTTGACAGACTCCGGATTTTAACGTCCTGTTTTCAACAGACTGCCCCAGGTGTCTGTGAACGGCAAAGGCGTCGCACGTTCCGTTTACGCGTGTCACAGTCCCGCGTCGGCGGCGGCCCCCGGCGGTGGCAGGAGCCCCGGAAGCCGAGTCCTACCGGCCGTCACGTGGCCACCGAGGGGTCGGCTGAGACGCCTCACGCCTTCGCGTTTCGGCGTCAAGTTCTGAAGCTGCTCTTCGGCGCGTGCGTGCGTTTGAGGGTCGGGTTGTGCCGCTGGTTCTGGTACAGGCTCTGGGGTGACTCGAGTAGGGGACGCGAGCGTCCCAGCTCTCCCGCCCGTGCCGGCCGCCTCGCCTGCCCAGGGCCTGTGCCCCCCGTGCCCCCCGGCCGCGGGGAGCGGCCTTCCTCACGCGTGGAAGCGTCCCGGGAGCGCGTGAGCAGGAGGCCGAGCGATCTGATTTGGGGTCGTGGTGGCGCCGACTGTGTTCGCCGTCTGAGCTGCTCCTTCCTGCCCCCCCCGTCTCCCGCTGGGCGCCACCACGTGGGCCGGGAAGCCGTCCCGGGGGACGCAGCTCTGAAGTCCCCTCGCCCGCCAGCCCCGGCGATGCGCAGGGCACGGCCTCCGGGGGTCCTGCAGGGGAGGGCGAGGCCTGCCCCCCACCCCGTCCGCGTCTCCCGTCGCGGGGATCCATGCGTCCACGGCGGCCGAGCGGATCCGCCCAGCGAGCGCTGGCTGCATCTAGTATAATGATCCACTCCGCTATTTTATCTATGCGCTTTGGATAGAATGCAACCTGTATAAATAACTATCCACATTATACATTGATATATGGTCACTTTTAACCAATGCATGTAATTATATGCAAACGTGTGTATGTAAATGCACATTTATACTATGTATTTCTTATAGAAATGTTTGCATATGTAATTATATACATTTTAATATAGAATGTTGTTTCTCCACTACACACGTGCAGCGATTCGCCCACGGGAGATCACGTGACACTTTCGTGGCCACCAACGCGGCCACTGTCCGGGTCTCGGCAAGGACCATGTGGCGGTGCTGGGGCCGGAGCTCCCAGTCACTCTGCCGAAGACCTTCCCGGTTATTTCGAAGGCTAGGGGCCACTTCGCTAATTCTCTGTAGCTGCCTCGAAGCCCGCTAGGACACGGGGCATTTGTTCTAGGCCTAAAAGGAACAAACACACGACCGCGGGCACCGGGACGGCTGTCCGGGCCGCTGTCGCCCGCACGGCCTGAGCACAGAGGGTCGCAGGCTCTCGTCCGGGGAACGCGTTCTTCTCTGGTCAGAAAGCGAAAATGTCTCCGTTTGTGTCTACAATACAGGCCCGTGGCCCTGTCCGCCTCTTGGGTCACGTTTTGTTAAAAATCCCCTTTGTGGTGTTTACTGTTTGGTTAAATGCCACATCCACGGTCTTCCGCTCTGTGCCACTAGATTTCCGACGGTAAGTTTTCTTATACTCCTCCAGGTGAACTGCATCTGGTTCCATTTACCCAGCGTCAGTTCAGGGCGTCTGTGACCGACCACGGTGCACCGCTGCCTGCCGCCTGTCACACCAGCGGATCGGACGACTTCACAGCATGGTGAGCCCTGCTGCTGCTCGGGTCCCTTCCGCTTCGGGACACCTCCGAGGGTTCCTCGCTGGAGCCCCGTGGACCGGCCGCCAGGCCCCGAGCCCGTCGCTCAGCAGGAGAGCTGCTCCTTCTGCCGGGAGCCACGCTGAGGGGCTGGCCCGCGTCTGCCCCGACCGTGGGGGGCCCGGACTGGCCGCTCACTGTGCTGGCACTTAACACCCCGAGAGCTGCGGCCCCCGGTCCCGTGGCTCCCTGGTCGCCAGACGCCAACAGAAGAGGCGGCTCCCTCCTCCTCCGCAGCGAGGCAGCCGCAGCGTTTACTCACCGCCCGTCGGGCCGTGGGCTGTGCAGGCCCCGGGGAGGCCGGGCCAGGCGGGTGACGACCCTCGCTCACGCCCGTGCTGTGCGGGGGGCGTCCCTGCTTTCTTGCTTTGTTTACTCATCGCGGAGTGGGCGTTGCCATGGGAAACGCACTTGGGCGAGTTCTCCTTCGTCCAGAAGCTGTGTGGTGACACAGCAAACCCTAAAAACCGCCCCGCTGATTAGTCACAAACCCTCAGGGACGCCATGCAAAGGCACGGGGACCCCTCTGATGGCTGAACTGTCCACATTTAATACCGTACGTTTCAGTAAAGATCAATAAGTTGGTAGATTTTGCTGTTTTAGGGGAAATAGATGATTTTTCTGCTTAAAACCATATAAAGAAATGCAAGTCTTTTGAAGAGTTAACAGAGATGAAATCTGTATTTATTTTACAAGTCTAATAACTAATAAGTTTAAATAAAATTTTTATAAAGCACTCACTACTGGGAATCGGTGTTTTTTTCAGTCCTTTTCTCTGGTTCTTTGTAAATTATTCTGTATTTTCTTTGTTCAGCCAAGAAATGGATTTGAAAAAACACAAGTTTTT
>JAQQSQ010002792.1:0-10277 GCA_028627145.1 Eidolon dupreanum | reverse complement strand
CCCTCCCCGTCGGATCGCCACCCCGAAGCCCCTGCTATCAAGAAAGTCTGTGGCGACCACAGTTGGGCACAAAGAGATAAATCCTTTAGCGTGGCAAACACATTACTTACTGCAACATTGGTCCAGGTGTCGTGATAAAGGTCTCGATAAACCATAATGGGCCACAAAGGAGAGTCGGTTCCTCTTGAGGGGATGGCTGGGCACACATCTGATATTAGGACAGGTGACACTAGCTGCTGTAGCCAATAATGCAAATTTCAGTAGCTTAACGCAATACAAACTGACACCTCACTCTGATGCGGGCATTCTTGTGGAGGTTGGTCTTTCCCCAGGCCATCCAGTGACCAGCGCCCCTTCCATATTGTGCCTGTGCCACCCCCTTGGGAGCCCTCTGCTGGGAGAAAGAAGAAAAGGGAGAGGCCAAACACAGGAGGTCCTCATGGGCTAGCTGGGGGTGACTCTGATCACTTGTGGTCCCTTGTCTAGAATATGGAGACCAGGCACGTCCAGCTGCAGAGGAAGCTGGGAAACGGAGTCTAGCTGTGTGCACCAGAGGAAAGGGAGTGAGCTTGGAGCTGATGGGTCCCCACGATGTGCCTCCATGTCGATGCCATCCTGCTCCCCCATACGCGTGTGTCCCCATCGAGTGAACGCCCCTAGAGGCGGATGGGCTCCTCATTTGAAATTCCAGGCTGGAGCAGAAGGTCTCAGCACCCCAGGAGCTCTGCAGGTTTCTGGCAGCAGGCTGATGAAAGCCTAAGTCAGGGCTTGAGTTAGGTCTTGCTTAGAATAATAAGATTTTGGACTAATACCGTGATTTGTAAATGTGATGTTTAGTTATGCATATAAAGAGTTCTCATTTGGCAAATGCAAAACCCTTCGAATATGAAGAATCTTTATTCCTGGGAAGCCTACCTGTCCTGACCCTAAATCAAGTGTCAGCTCCTGTCATTCAGGGAGTGGGAGGCGACTTAGATGGCAGGCAGGGGGCAGGATGAGTTTAACTGGACTATGTGCTATTTTAGCTTGAGTCTCATAAACCTTGATCTAAAACAGGGTAGCAAACCTCATCGTTTTATGCAAAAGAGACAACCTTTTCTTTGGCAATGACTCTCATTATTGGATTTATAGGGGTAACCACGGTTAGTCAGGACCTCCCCCTGTAAGAGCCACTTGCCATTAAGGAAAGACAGATAAAGTCTAGTGGGAGTAACGACAGCTGCAAAATGTTAACAGGAGCCCAGAAATACTAGACTAGGGCTCCTCAGCTTCAGCACTATTGGCATTCTGGATCATTCTTTGTGGCGGGGGCTGCTCAGCACATTGTAGGGTGTTCAGCACCAACCATGGTCTCTACCCACTAGGTGCCAGTTGCAAATCCCTCGCCCCCGGCTCCGACAACTTACACTGCCCAGACATTGTCAAATGCCCCCAGCCCGGAGGTAAACACAGATCCCCTCGGGATGAGAACTACTGATCCAGGGAGTTCCCAACGAAGGGTGCAGATGTGAGGGCCACATTTTCTCTCTCACCTTCTGTAAGGGGCAGCACACAAATCGCCAGGCACTATCATTTCTGACAAGGTGAATGCAAGCGTCTCTGTTATGCTGAAGAAAAATGTGGCTGTAAACTCTATCTGAGCTGTCACCTTCCCCCGGAGCAAAAGGTTGGGCCGGAAGGATGGGGCAAGCAGTCCAGGCTGCCTCAAACAGCCGTTCCAGCAAGACGGTTTGATGAGGCCTGTCACACGAGGTGGCACCCACAGCAGAGTCCATCCTGATGGAATTTAAATGGGGGTCTCTCCTGGTGGGAGAGGGGACCCCCAGTACCATGAAACACGAAACCATTGCCTTCTTCAGGCACCACACCTGCTGCAGGGGTGCCACCTGGCTGCTGTGCACCCACCACCCAAACTTGAAGAGGAGAGATTCCCTACCTTAAGGAGCAAAGCTTGTCAAGGGGGTTCTATCCTGACCCTTTAAGTCTGGCATCTCCTTTCCGATTTAGGCTAACAATAACCTTGGAAGGTCAAGAGAGTGGGGATCATTAGCCCCATCTGACAGATGAGGAAACTGAGACTAAAGGAAGTTGATGGCTTTCCCAACAAGGATCTAAACCTCGAGTCATTCAAATCGCACACGATTGTCTGCCTGAGTCCAGGTCCAAGGCCTGTTTCCGTCCTGCACAGCTGCTGTTTAAAATGCAGAGTTAGGTGGGGATTTAGGGCTGTTAGATCCCCACAGTCATATGCCGTGTGAGCTCAGGAGAACAAGATGTTCCACGGGACATGTGGGACGAACATGTGCGCCCTGGGGCCAGATGGCTACATTCAAATTTCAACTCTACGAGGTCCAGCTTTCTCACCTTGAACAAATGGCTTAACTCATGTGAGCCTCAGCTTCCCCACATGCAAATTGGGGATGATAGGAGTCACTACCTCCCTGGCTTATTGTGAAGATGACACCTGGAGCCATCAGCCCTGTGCCCAGCAACTGTCATTCCCGTTACATGTGAGCTGTGAGGGTCTTTTGCCTGTTTTGTTTTTTCTGTCACTCGGCACAGCTGGCTCTGCTCTCCATAAAATGGGCGTGAATCCCTCACAGGGGATGGGTCTTGCTTTTGTTTTTGAGAAATGTAATTAAAATCTAGGAAGAGTTCACTGAATTCTGGAGAGAAGATAAGCCCTCTCTACGTGGCTCGCCTGCTCCCATGTCTATTATTTCAGACGCTTTTGAGTATGCCGTTCTTTAAAGGATGCTCTTTCTTCCCCCAGAGTAATTAGTATTTATTAGTTTAGCATTTTGAACAAGACAGGCAATTAGGACTCAGTAAGCTGGCAATATGACAAGGTAAACAGAGGGCATTGAGTAGGGGAAGGGCAGTTCCAAGAAAGAGGGGTCACTCCATCTTTCAGGAGGATGCACAGGTTCAGGAGGAAGGGGACACTGGACCCCATGGATGGTCCGGAAGAGTAAGGGCTGGAAGGGTGGCCCCATCAGCCTGGATTTGAGCTGCGGGCATCATATTTGTTTCGTTTAATCCTCACAGCAGCCTAATGATGACAAGCCACTTTTCCTGAAGCTCTGAAATTTCCAGTCTGTTTCTGTTGAACTTAACATTTCATATTTATGGGCTTTTTGGTGCTGAGGTCCTCTTATTTGTAGATCACAAATTTTGTGCCTTGTATATTATTATCCTCATTCGATAGGCAGGGGAACGGAAGCCCAGACTAGTTAAGTGCCTTAAACTTAAGTAAACCAGCTGCTTACTGGCAGAGCTGTATGGACATCCATGCTTGCCTCTTCCACAGCATCTTGCTGTGTCTCAACCTCAATCAGATTGAAGTTGGACCACCAGAAATGAGATAGGTCCAGGCTAAAGGAAAGTCGATGGCATTTTGCTGGAGAGATGATGCTGATGCATTTAGTGAAGAAACAACATGATAACATTGTGTATTTAGCATTTTGCGTTTCTGCTATCATCGGCCGTCCGAGGTTAGGGAGACAGGGCTAACTAAATGCATGGGAAACAGAGGGGATGAGTAGAGGCAACAGGGAAAGGAAGCCGACAATTGGAAGGAGAGAGCGATCCTCAGGGAGTGAAAACCCGAGGGAAATGGTGGTGTCCAGAATAGACTGAGAAGGAGAAACAGAAGCTGAATATGCTGGTCCGAGCACCTTCCTGCCTGGACCAACCAGAAGGATCCAGAGAACGTGAGAAATAGGGAGTGATGTGACTTACTATGAGTCAGACCGTAGTAAAGCTCATGAAAATCTTCTGACTTCAGTCCTCCAAGCACCTGAAGAAAGGAGACTAGTTGGATCCCTATTTGTTTTCTGTTTCTAGGCTCTGCTATGTCCCTATTCTCAGCGCCACCAGGAGAATTTCAGAAGGCATCAGCTGTGTTCATTATATACGCAGTCCACAGCTTCTATTTAACCCTTTGGATGTACCTAGCAGTCAGTTTCCTTACTATAATTAAGCCTGAGCAATGTTTCATGTAAAGAAATCATTTTCTCTATCACGTTTTCTACCCTGGTCTGTAAAATAGGAACTGTTATTCTTCTGGAATGCCGGAAAGAGGCATCTGTCCTTCATTCAATTCACTCCTATCCATTCACTGTTCCTGGAAGTAGAAAGAAGGACTTAGATGGATTAAAGGGATGAGTAAAAGGTGTCTTGGAGCCTTCTGAGCTCTTTCCACAGGTATATCCAGACTACAGAGAATGTGCCTTCCTCCCCCTCCTGTCCTCCATGGGGTAAGCAAACTGGATGGGACCCCAGTCAGTCTTGGTGACTCCCTGGACATTTTCTTGGTCCCTCTGTGATGGACAGGATATGAATTGCTCCCAATTCTCCTCTAGGCGCTTGACTCACCCATTGTGTAAACGCCATGATCTAGGCTTCATGGATTTGGTGCCGACCATGCTCGGATGTGAAGAAGTATCAGGAATTAGTTAAGTGAAGAGGAACTGGAAGAACATTTGAGACAGCACAGCATGAACAACAGAGAGGAGACAGAGACAATAAGACAAAAGAAGGATGTGCCTGTGTCTGCTATTTCCATAGCTTAGGAGGTGAGGCAGGGGGAGGTAGGAGTAAGGCCAGAATGATCAGTCTGGAGGACATCACTGGACCAGATGCCGGGCTGTGGAGCCCTGACCCACGAGTTACCCTAATCCTGTGATATGCACCTTGAGAAAAGTCCTGAAGTCATGTTTTAGAAATTCCCAACCAACAGTAGCACATTAGGGACTGAGAGGTCCTTTCATGAAGAAAACCATTCAGTTTATTGATTGGTTAACAATTTTTAGCATTCTGAAAAGCTAATATTAAAAAATTTGGCAAACACAAGTTATGGGCAATCAAGGATCTTTGAAAGGCTTTGTGAAGGAGGGTGGTTCCGCGGGATTTATCTTTGCCAGTGTACAGGAAACACAGCTGTCTGTGGGAGACTAGTGAGGAGAGGGTTACAGGAATTCAGGGGAGAGATGTAAAGGATATGTAAAACACGGGGAGATACTGAGGAAGGGAATGATTTCAGAGATATCTGGGAGGCAAAATAATCAAAACCAGATCTATTGGACATTATGGGTAAGAGGAGAAAGTCAAGGCTGACTTCCAGATCAAACCAGGTTGATGGTCATGCCACCAACCAAAATAGAGAGAGCACCTTTGGACATGATGAGTTTGAGGAGCCAATGACTATCAAAGTGGAAAGATCTGGTTTGCAGATAGATATAAGTCTGGCTCTTGGAAGAAGTTCTGGTTGGCATACAATCGTTGGAATTGTCAGGATCTAGTTGGTAATTTGAACAAAGACCTTGAATAAGAGTCTCCAGGCGAGGGTGTGTATAAAGTTAAAAGAGCCCTGGGCTGAGAATAGAATGTTAAGGAAGAACATTTAATGATTGGAAGGGGGATGGGAGGCATGAAGAATCCCAGGAATGAATGAAAGCAGAATAAGGAAAACCAGGGGCTGCAGTGTGGTGGAAGCCCGGGAACAAGGAGATTCAAAAAAAAATTCCGTGATCAGTGGAGTCAAATCTAGGAGTCAGGCACAGCGAGATGAGGCATGGGAGAAACATGTCCCCACTGGTTCTTAGAAGCTCACTGACTACCTTCCTGAGAGCGGCTCTGGAGGGTGGTGGAGAGAAAAGCCAGTTTTAATGGGCTGAGAAACGAATGGAAGTCAGCGAATAGCATTCAAAGCAGCTCCTTTGACAACTGGGAAGAGAAAAACAGGTGAGAGATTGGAGAATAGTTGAAGGAGAGAGCTGAGCCAGTTGAAAAGAAAAGGTAAAAGATGCAGGAAAAAAAAGGGGGGGGACAGTTTATGGAGTAAGGAGAGAGGAAGTGGAATGGGAAAGGGAGCTGAAAAAGAACAAATGAAAAGGTTTTGATGGAGGTGGGGGTGGGGAGCTGATAGAGTAAAGACCACAGGTTTTTAGCAGACCCAATCGAGGCAGCTGCATAATTTTTCTCCTGCTCAGCAATCTAGCACAGGAACGAAGAAGGTGGGATCGCGTTGTTGGAGTTTTTCCATCTGTGCAGAGATAGAGGGACAAGCAAGGATGGTGATGGAAGAATGCCTTAGACAGTCCACTGTGGAGCAAAGACTGGGTAGGGATGAAAAAAATGGGCATGAAGGAGCTCAAGGACTGGAGAAAATAGAGGTTGAGGGAAGAAGACAGCTATGAGACCTCCACGGAATTAATTGAAGGCTCGAGAAATGGGAAGGTTAGACCAGAGTGGGGAATGCCAGAAGTTATGGCTCCAGAAGGAGGAAGGTCCCAGGGACGAAAGGGTAAAGGGTGGGTGGGAGTTGGAAAGTCAGCGACATTAAGGGGAGGGTCAATCACTTGGAGGCTAAAGTGTTGCTGGGTCTGCCGCAGGGATGATGAGGCTGGATGGATAATCTCCGAGGCTTCCGCTGGGCCTGTGATGGGGTGTGCTAAAATGTGCCTTTTAGTCAGCTCCTTTAGCGCTTGACACAGACATCTGCCTACCTGCTAGACTTTCCACCTAGACGCCTCGCGGGTGCTTCAAAGTCAACTGGAAAAAACCTGATCTCATAGTCTTTTCCCCAAACAGGTTTCTCCTTCTGGATTTTCTCTCCCAACTAAGGGCCCCACCATTTACTTAGTGACTCGGTCAGAAATCACCGTCTCCAATATATCTCATATTCCAATACTCTTCTCTATCCACCCTGCCATGTTATCATTCCGCCCTGGCACCCCTTTGCTCTGTGATGATAATTACAATAATGACAGCCTACCTGGCTTTCCTGCCAGGAAGAGCTGCCCCCTCTCCCTTATTTCAGCCTTCAAGGTGATGCTTTAGTGATTTTCTTAAACTGCTATTCAGAGCATTCTCCTCTTCCATAATGGAAATTCAAACCCTTAACCAAGCATTCAAGGCCCTTCGATATCAGTCTCTAACCTCATTTCCAGCTTTGTTTTCTGTGCCATCCACTCATACAGTCCCTAAGTTCCAGCCAGCTAAATCCGTCTCCTGTTCATGGCTCTTGAGTGTTCCACTTCCTTTTTTTTTTTGTTTCCCCCCCCCAGGCCGTTACCTCTGTCTGGAACGCCTTCCATCTCTCTTTATAGGGCTTTGAAACGCTTGTCCTTTTTCAAGAACCGGATCAAACATCACCCCTTCCATTAATCTGATCCCTTTTTTCCTTCTTTCAACTGAAAGCACCATGTTCCTTCTGTGAATTCTCAAAGAACTTTAATTAAACCTCTGATTACAGTTATCATTTGCATTTTGTCGGGGCTTCTGGTTGCCTTCCATATCTGGCCATCCCTGTATGACTGTGAACAATTGAAGAGTTAAGGACCCCATCTTAATCTTGTTCCACACTATCGCCCCCGTGTTCCTGGGCGTAATAGGAACATTGGAGTCTGTTAGAGTCAAGTGGGAATCCAGGCGCCATCACTTGCGACTTGGGTACATTTCTGAGTGTCTGAGTGTCTTCCTCCCTAAAACAGGGGTAAATAAATGACGCTGACCTCCCAGCATCACCCTGGGAATCCAACAAGGCAACAAAAGCAAAGCATGAGCACTTGCTGGCTCATTGTAGATGTTGAATAAATACTTCCTTTTCTCTCCAAATCATAACGGTGAATATGTGAGAAGAGAGATGGGAAGGAGTGGGTCTGATGTTACCTATGGCTCTGTTTCTAAGATCTCCCGTTTACTGGACAAGGGGGAAAAGCAAGGGGATGAGACAGAAGGGGATTTCTCCTCCCTTTCCGCTTTTCTTAACTTTCTTTCATGAACATCTTTTACATTTTAAGTTAGAAAGCATTGTTAGAAGCGAATGCATGTGTATAACTTATACTGAGAAATGCTTTTTTTTCATTGACCACTCCAGACGTTTTTTGGCACTTGTTCTTGAGTGTTTCCAGCCAAAGACTGCTGGCTAAGCCGGCTGTGAAACGATCCCCTCTCTGGACAGTCCTGGTCACCCAGATCTCCCATGAAAATCCCTCTCCCCGCCGCCTCACTCCCCATTCAATTTCCTTTCATTTGTCTCCAGGGTGACTCCTGAAATGAGAAGTTTTAATTGTTATTCTCCACCAGGGCTTGAAAGGGCACGCGGGGCATGTTTAATAATTTGTCTTTCCTGTTGGCGTGGGTGATGGATGAGACACATTAAAGTGGTATTTCCTCCTTGAATCACGTTGCCTCAGCAGACCTGTCCTCCTTGAGGTGGGGAGAGCCTTCGTGCCAGGCACCCTGAGATATGCAGCCCCGCCCCCAAATCCCAGTGGATGAGAGCTGAGGGGTCAGGGTGGGGGTGGGGGGCAGTATGGTTCCAGTGGGGAGAGCACAGCATGTGAAGCCAGTCCCAACTCTGCTGTGGCCTTCTTTTGTGACTTCAGCAAATGCCACGTTTTGTCTCTCTGGCCCTCAACTTGGTCGTTAGAAATGTGAACTTACAAATGCATGGGTGCATTTGTGTGTGTTTATTAAGCATTGGTTACAACGTTGTCTTGCTCATAAATAGCAGAAATTTATTTCTTACCGTTCCGGAGGCTGGGACGTCGAGGTCGATGGAGGCTGGTGAGGACCCGCGTCCTGTGTTCTTGCTGTGTCCTCTCACATGGCAGAAGAGACAAGGGAACTCTCTAGAGTCCCTTTTTTCTAAGGACACCAATCCCAGTTGTGAGGGCTCCACCGTCATGATCTTATCACCTGCCAGAGGCCCCCCACCTCCATTTATCGTCATATTGGGGGTTAGGTTTCAACAAACGACTTTCATGGGGACACATATATTCAATCTACAGCAAACCTTTTAAGGCATAGTGCAAATGTACAGAGGTTGTCACAATTTACCAAGCTTTTTCCTGTCCATTACCTCTTTTGATACTTTCCTGTCCTGTGATGCTGATATTATTATCCTCTGTGTTTTAACAGATGGAACTCAGAAGAATCAAGTGGCATGTCCATCGTCACACTCTAGTTAAGTGGTAGGACTGAGAATTCCATGCATGTCTATTGCCTTGTCTTATAAGCGCTGGGGTCTTTTAGGACAATTCATTAATGACACCCTCTTCCCTGTCCAAAAGACAAGGTGGATGGGACACAAAACTATCACAGACGCTAGGTGGGAGGACATGGCTTGTATCCTTGGGTAAGTGGGCTTAGTAATATTACACCCTAGAATTAAACTGACTTAACCACCTAGTCCTAGCAGCTGGAGTGGGAGAGGGCGCTGGGTCCATGTGGGAGGGGTCAGCCCAGGTTAGTCTTAGGACACCGAGGAGTAGAGAACTCAAGGTGAATCTCAAGATACAGACTAAAGGAACGAACCTGAGCCTGCCTGGCTTACTTTTCCGCATTCGCTTTCAGATAAGTCACTTTGGCCCTGGTGAGATTGAGGAAAGGGGACAGAGAGAGGCCACTAACTAAGTTCCCTTCACAGGCAAGGAAACAGGAAACGTCGGGAGTTACACCTGATCATCTTCCTTTCTTAACAAGTGGAAACATCAAGAGTGAGGAAAAAGCGTTCCCACATAACAATTAGAATCACTGAAAACGCTGGACCCACGGTCAGGGCCAGATTGTTGCAAAGAAAAAAGTTTAACATGCCTGACTCTAAAGGGACGCACCCCTACGGACTTCCACTGCAGCTGGTAAAGGCACCAGACTTTTCTCTCGTGCCGTAGAAAATGACCTTGAAATCTCCTCTCTGAGCATGTCTGCCCAGTGAAGAATGTGGCAGAGCATCGGGTAAAATTTTCTAGCACCTGATTAAACGTGCTGAAAAGTTAAAACGCAGGCTTTTCTGTAGTTAACAGAAAGTAATTATAGAAAATAATGGCTTTTTAAATTTGAAATACAAAGCTCTGAAATATGAGAAAGTTCTTAGAGAGGGGTTTTTGATGTGAAGCTTGTCTGACGTTTTAGAATTTGTCAGAATTTCAGCTTGAGATGTGTGTTCTAAAGATAAAAATTTAAATGACATAAAAATGGAACATGCTATACCTAAGAATATGTTAGGTTAAATTTAACTAATAATGATTGTTTGAAAAATACCAAGCTGTTCCTAGGTGTTTATACCTTTAAAAACATCAGCTTTATTGAGATATAATTTACATACTATAAAATTTACCAGTTTTAAGTGTATAATTTTTTATGGGTTTTGACAAAGGTAAATAGCCATGGGATCACTGGTAACAATTATTAGTTAGAAAAATACCTAGTTCTTTATATAGCAGCTTATGCCTTTTATAAATCTTCAAGGAGTCATTCTTTGTGCTCAA
>JAQQSQ010002791.1:0-10277 GCA_028627145.1 Eidolon dupreanum | reverse complement strand
CATCCAGTGCTTGTCCCTGGAGCCATCCCCATACTTCTGACAGAATCCGGAGTCATTCTTCGGTGTTGAAGAGAGTTAGGAGGAGTTGGCAACAGTCATCCCATGTAGGCTGATGAATTTAGGAGATGAACTCGAGCAAATCAATCATCAGCTGGGATTTCTCTGAATAGGACGGGGTGTGCTGTTTCCAGTTGAGGAGGTCAGTTGTGCTGAAAGGCTGATAATAGAGGACAGGATGGCCCGGCTGGAATGTGCTCTTTGCTAACCTCAAAAGGGCCTCACGTCTCCCAGAGAGGCATCTGGAGGGCTGCAGGCTGTTGGGTTGGCTGTGTGGCTGACAAAGATGACGTGGACTTGGGCTTGGCGATCGCTTAGGCTGCTGGGGTGGCGAAGGCACCAATGGCGGAGGGCTGTCTAGTAATTGCCATGCAGGGACTGGCAGAGCTGTTGGGATGAACGGTAGTAGGAAGAAAGGTTTTTCCTCAAGGTTCTCTTGGTGGATGACTCTTGCTGGCTCCATCTTGTTCTTTCCCCTGGTCATTCGGACCACAGGTACCTTACTCTGTCCATGCTTATTTGCACAGAACTGGGCTCAAGGGGGCACTACAATAGCGATTTGCAACCATGAGTCTACGTGTGGAAACTGGTATGGATGTCCAGGTGTCCCTGTCACTACCTGGTACACAGCTTTAACAGTGGGGAGGTCCAGGGTCCCTTCTGAAGGCCATTTTGCCCTGAAGGTGGGTCACTCAAGTTCACAAAGAGTACAAAGTTTCCTGGGGTTAACTTTACCCACTAATCCCCTGGGAAACTCTTCTTAAAAATTTTTAACATACAATTTAAGACAGTTGGCTTAGAGAAACCTCCACCCATAATGCCTTAGAAAGCTTCCTAATGGAAGGGGAAAATAGACCTTAAAATTCCAAGAAAATAATTTGATAGAGGGCCCCTATGTCAAAAGGGCTGTTTGGAGATAGACAATTCTTAAGCAGAATCAGTAATTAATTGCTCCCTTTCCCTGTGTATCTCACCCTCTGTTGGTGATGCAAAGACAAACAAGGGTGGGTGCCTCTTTCAAAGAGGAGAGCACTCAGGTGCTCATCTGTCCACGTCTCAAAGGAGTTTAGGTAACACTTGGCTGTAGCAAACTCAGCTTTGTGACTTATAATCGGGCACTACTAGTCCAATACTGCCCTGGACCATATGCCATGTAGCATGGAATTGCATATGAGTTCACTCAGACTTCATAGCCTTCAGGGGACCTTACAGTGCCTAGCTGTGGAGCCATAAATTCCCACCTGACCTAGTCAAGCCGGCCAGACCACTCATTCACTTACATATTTACACACCAGAGGTTAAAACATTGTTTCTTCCCTTTTTGATCTTTGTCTCCTCGCCCCCGCCTCCCCCCCCAGGAAGACCCTGATGTCTTCCCCTGCGGGGAAGACCCTGACCTGTGTCTTCTAACTGAAGACTTTAAGAGGTGATCAAGCTCCTCTCCATCCGAAGACGGGACCTGACTGGGGTGTTGAGACCCCGGGCCTTACCTTATCCTGTGGCCATTCCTGGTGAGTTGGTCCATCCCTCCTTTGAGTCCAGTCGGGCTTGGCTGTCTGGAGAGTTGGAGCAACAGTCTGAAAGAAAACCGTTAGGTGGCACACCTGCTCATTTGTCTTGGAGCCCCTCCAGGTTGGCCCGGCCGAGCCACTGGCCCAGTGGCTCAGTCTTGCTGGGGCCTCCAGAAAAGTTGCAGAAATGTTGCAGAAATCAGACCGGCAAGAAACCAAGCACCACTTGGAGATTGGAGAACTCTGGTTAATTATGCTGGTGGTCCCAGAAGAGAGTGCTCTAAAGATCTGGGCCCAAGTTCAGGGGCAACCTTGCTTTATGGGGCTTATCTGTGCAGTTACAGTTGGCATGGGATGACTGGTTAATTTGTCCTCAGGTGGTTACAGAGCATGGGAGTTGCTATGGGTTACAGACAGTTAAATTTGTTATTTAGACAGAACAAGCAAAAGGGAAGATGAGTCTTTAGTTAATTTCGAGGTCACCTTGCTCCACAACCTATGTGGCAAGCATATCTACAGAAACAACATAGAGCTTATTATAAGGTTAGCTTTTTGAGTGAAAATTCCTCTTCAATGCAAGCAAGAAGAGAGTGAAATAAAATATTTAAAGTTTTGAGAGAGAGAGAAAAAACCCTAGAATTCTGTACCCTGTGAAATTACTCTTCAAAAGTGAAGGAGAAATAATGACTTTTCAGATAAACAAAAATTGATGAAATTAGTTGCCAGTAGGTGTACCCTTTAAGAGATGTTAAAAGAAATTCTTTAGAGAAGAAGATAATATAGGCTCAAAACTCAGATCTGCATAAAGAAAGACATGAATATTGAAGGAGGAATAAGTAAAGGTAAAAATAACACTTTATTTTTTAAATTCTTAATGGATCTAACAGATAAGTTTATTCAAAATAACAGCAACAATGTATTTGATTACATATGCTTTTATATATATATCTTATATGCATGCTTATATACATAAGTGAAACAAATGATACAAAGTACAGAAAGAAAGAATTAAGAATATTTTGTTATTGCAAGTTACAGTAACTATGAAGCAGTATAGTAGAACTGGATTTGAATTAGTTGTAAATATATATCTCAAGCTCCAGGGCAACTACTAAAAAATATGACAAAAAAGTATTACTGATATGCTAAGCAAGGGGAAAAAATGAAATCAAATAAAATGCTCAATTAAAACTACAAAAGGCAGAAAATGAGCAGAAGACAAAAATAGAAATGAAGAACAAAGTCAATAAATAGAAAACAGTAATAAATCTGGTAGATATTAATTCACCTATTTCAATAATATCTTGAATTTCAGTGGTCTAATTGTACCAGTTAAAAGACTGAGTTTGTCAGAGCAGATCGAAATACATAACCTAACTATATGTTGTCTAGAAGAAATCCACTTTAAATATAAAGACGCATATAAATTAAAAGTAAAGAGATAGAGAAAGATATACCATTTTAACTTAAATCAAAAGAAAATTTCAGTAGCTTTATTAATTTCAGACAAAGTAGACTTTAGAGCATTAAAAGTTATCAGAGATGAAAAGGGGCATTATATAACAAGATCACTACTCCAAGAAGACATAACAATTTTAAACTATGTATCCACTTAATAACAGAATGTCAAAGTGTGTGAGGCAAAAACAGAACTACAAGGAGAAATAGATGAATCTACTATTATAGTTAGAGACTAAGTGACAGACCTGGCAGGCAGAAAATCAGTAATGACACAGCTAAATTCAACATCTGCATTAACCATTTGAATATAATTGACATTTATCAACAACTTCATCTAATAGCTGCAGAATACACATTCTTCTCAAGATCATATGGATCATTCACTAAGATAGACCACAATATGGAGCATAAAACATACCTTAAGAAATTTAAATAAATAGAAAATGTACAATGCGTGCTCTCAGATCACAATGTCATTAAACTAGCAATTAGAATGTAGCCAGAAAATCTGAAAATATGTGGATGTTAGACAGTATACTTCTAAATAACACATTGGTCAAGAAGAACTCTCAAGAGAAATTTAAAAAATATTTTGGCTAAATGAAAATGAAAATACAACTTATCAAAAACTGTGGAATGCAGTGAAAGGATTGCTTAGAGAGAAATTTTAGCAGTGAATGCATGTAATAGAAAGGAGATCTAAAATCAGTAACATAAGCTTCCATCTTAGGAACCTAGAAAAAAAGAGAAAATAAAATCCAAAGTAAGAGAAGAAAAGAAATAATAAAAATGAGAGCAGAAATCAATGAAATTGAAGACAGGATATCAATAGAGGAAATCAACAAAATCAAAATATTCATTAAAAATATCAATAAAATTGATAAACCTCTAGCTAGGCTAACTAAGAAAAAATAGAACATAAATTACTAACATCAGATATCACTAAGATGCCATGGTCATTCAAAGGTAATAAAGAAATAGTATGAACCACTCTATGCCCTCAAATTTGATAACTTTGATGAAATGGACCAATTCCTTGAAATATACAATTTGACAAAACTCACATGAGAGGAAATAGACAATCTAAAGAGTCCTATATCTGTTAAAGAAAACAAATTAACAATTAATAAACAGAAATGACCAGGCCAAGATGAACTTACTTGTTATTTCTACTAACCATTAAAGGAATGATATAACTAATCTCTGAAATCTCTTGCAGACATTACAAAAAAAAAAGCTAAAACTATAGACCAATATCTCTCATGAACATAGATACAACGATCTTCAAAAATTGTTAGCAAATCAAATCCAATGATGTATTAAAAGAATTACATACCATGATCAAGTGGGATTTATCCTAAGTATGTAAGTTTGGTTTAACAGTTGAAAATCGATTAACTTAATCCATTAAATCAATACCCTAAAGTAAAAAAGTCACATAATCATATCAGTAGATGCAGAAAAAGCATTTGACAAGATCCAACACCTATTCCTGATAAAAACTCCCAGCAAAACAGAAATGGGAGAAACTTCCTCAACTTGATGAATATCTATCAAAAAAAAAAAAAAAACCCTAAAAACAAAACAAAAAGAACCCCACAACTAACTATGCATAATGGTGAAAAACTTTAATCCTTTCTGTTAAGATCAGGAACAAAGGGAGGATGTACCATCTCACCATTCATTTCCAATACTGTACTAGAAATTTTAGCTAACGCAAGATAAGGAAAGAAAATAAAAGTTATATAGACTGGGAAGAAAGAAATAAAACTGTCTTTGTTCACTGATGACATAAGTGTTTATGTAGAAAATGTGAAAGAATTGACAAGAAAATAACTCTCCTGAAACTAATATGTAATTATAACAACTTTTAAGATACAAGGTTAATATACAAACATCAACTCTTTACTATTTGCCAGAAGTGAAAAACTAGAATTTAAAATTAAAAGCCCATTACCATATATATTTGTACGTGCCAAAATGAAACATCTAGGAATAAATTTAACACAAATATGTATAATATCTATATGAAGAGAACTATAAAACTCTGATAAAAGAAATAAAAGACCTAAATAATTGAGAGATATGATATTCCATATTCATGGATAGGAAGACTCAATATTGTCAAGATTTCTCTTCATCCCAACTTGATCTACAGAGGCAACCCAATCCCAGTCAAATCCCAGGAAGTTATTTTGTGGATATTAACATACCAATTCTAAAGTTTATATGGAAAGGGAAAGACACAGAAGAGCCAATTCAGTATTGAAGGACAAGGACAAAATTGTAGAACTGACTCTACCTAACTTCAAGACTTACTATAGTTTTTACATAATTAAGACAATGTGTATTGGTGACATAATAGA
This sequence comes from Eidolon dupreanum, assembly GCA_028627145.1. Taxonomy (NCBI): domain Eukaryota; kingdom Metazoa; phylum Chordata; class Mammalia; order Chiroptera; family Pteropodidae; genus Eidolon; species Eidolon dupreanum. Next base: position 4,882 of record JAQQSQ010002791.1, on the reverse strand, counting down.
CAGAGCAATTGAACAGAATGGAGAGCGCAGAATTAGACTCACCTAAATATAGTTAACAGATTATTCACAAAAGAGTAAAGGCAATAGAATGGAGAAAAAAAATATCTTTTTCACAAATGGTGCTGGAATAACTGGACATCTACATGCATAAAAATAAATCAGAACATAAATCTTATTCTCTTTACAAAAATTAACATAAAGTTAATCACAGACCTAAATGTAAAATACAAAACTACAAAATTCCTAGAAGATAACATGGGAGAAAATCTAGATGTCTTTAGTACGGTGATGACTTTTTAGATATAACACCAAAGACACAATCCATGAAAAAAGAAAATAAGCTAGACTTCATCAAATTAAAATTTTTGTACTGCAAATGACATTGTCAAAAAAAAAAAAAAATGAGATGGCAAGCCACAACCCAGGGTAAAATGTTTACAAAAGACACATCTGATAAAGGACTGTTATTTAAAATATGTAAAGAAGTCTTACAACTCCATGATAAGAAAACAAAAAACCCAATTCAAAGCAAGCAAGAGAGCTAAAAAGATAGCTCACCAAAGAAGATATACAGATGCAAATAAGCATATAAAAATATGTTCAACATCTTATGTCATTAGGAAATTATAAATTAAAACAACAATGAGATATCATTACATCTATTTAAAATATCCAAAATCCAAAATGCTGACAACACCGAAGACTGGCAAGGATGTGGAGCAACAGAAATGCTCATTTATTGCTGGTGGGAATACAAAATGGTACAACCACTTTGGAAGACAGTTTGGCAATTTCTTACAAAACTAAACGTACTCTTATTATATCAATCCAGCAATCACGTGCTGGGTAGGTAGCTAAATGAATTGAAGATTTATGTCCACACAAAAAAAACTGCATGCAGATATTTATAGAAGCTTTATCCATAACTAAAAATACTTGGAAGCACCCAACACATCATTTAGTAGGTGTTATAGACTGAATTGTGTTTCCAAAAGTTCTTGTGTTGAAGCCCTAATCTCCAATTTGACTATATTTGGAGCTAGGGTTTTTAAGTAGGTAATTATGGTTAAATCAGGTCAGAAGGGTGGGGCCCTAATTCAACAGGGCTGGTGTCCTTATAGAAGAGTAAGAGACACTAGATCTCTCTCTCTCTGGGTATACACAGAATAAAAGCTAGACGAGGACGCAGAGAGAAAGCAGGCTATCTGCAAGCCAAGAAGAGAGGTCTCTTCGTCTCTTCAGAAACCACTCCTTCTAGTACCTTTATCTTAGACTTCAAGGCTCTGTAACTGTGAGAAAATAAATCTCTGTTATTTAAGCCACTTAGACTGTGATATCCTGTTATGGCAGCCCTAGAAAACTAAAACAGTAGGCAAATGGATAGATAAACTGTTGTTCAATGGAATATTATTCAGCCCTAAAAAGAAATGGGCTATCAACCACAAACTATGAGAGAAATTTTTTTTTTAAATTCATGAAAAACAATAAAACATTGAGGAGTAAATTTAACCAAGGAAGTGAAAGATCTATACATTGAAAACTATAAAATATTGATAAAAGAAATTGAAGACACAAATAAATGAAAGCTATTTTATGCTCATGGATAAGAAGAATTAATATTGATAAAATATCAATACTATTCAATACAATTGACAGAGTCAATGCAATCCCTATTACAATTCCAATGGCATTTTTCACAGAAGTAGAATAAATAATCCTAAAACTTGTATGGAACCACAAAAGATCCTGAATAGTCAAAGCAAAGATCAAAGCTGAAACATTATACTTCCTGATTTTGAGCTATATTGAAAGGCTGTAGTAATCAAAATAGTATAGTATTGGCATAAAAACAGACACATAGGTCAATGGAATAGAAGAGAGAATCCAGAAATAAAGCAAAATATATACAGTCAATTAATTTATGACAAAGGAGCCAAGAATATACAATGGGGAAAAGACAGTTTCTTTAATAAATGGTGTTAGGAAACTGGACAGACATATGCAAAATAATGAAAACAGATCTCTATTGAAAGCCATATAAAAAAGCAACTCAAAATGAATTAACGACTTGAATGCATGATCTAAAATTATAAAACTCTTAGAAGAAAACATAGGCAGTAAGCTCCTTGACATCTATTTTAGCAATTATTTTTTGAGATTTGACACTAAAAGCGAAGGCAACGAAAGCAAAAAATCAGTAAGTCAGATTCCACCAAACTAAAAAGCTTCTTGAGTTTAGCAAAGGAAACTATCAACAAAATGAAAAAGCAACCTATGGAGTGGGAGAAAATATACGTAAACCACGTATCTTAAAAGGGGTTAATATCATGTGTGTGTGTGTGTGTGTGTGTGTGTGTGTGTGTATCATATGACTCAATAGTAAAATATAAATAATTAAATAACTCAATTAAAAATGGACAGTGGATCTGAATGTACATTTTTCCAAAGTCATAAAAATGGCCAACAGGTACATGAAAAGGTGTTCAATGTTACTAATTGTCAAGGAAATGCAAATCAAAACTACAATAAGATATCACCCCACATCTGTTAGAATGGCTATTATCAAAAAATCAAAAGATAACAAAGGCTGGTGAGCATGTGAAGAAAAGGGAACCCTTGTATAATGGTGGGAATGTAAATTGGTGCAACCACTATGGGGAACAGTATGGAGGTTCTCAAGAAATTATACCATATGATCTAGCAATTCCACTTCTGGATATATATATCTAAAGGAAACAAAGCTACTATGTCAAAAAGATATCTTTACCCCTTGTTCACTGTAGCATTGTTCACAATAGCTGAGGTATGGAAATAACATAAGTGTCTGTCAACAGATAAAATGATTTAAAAATGTGATATATACACACATATGTTACATATATATCTCCAAGGGAATATCATTTAGCCTTGAAAAAAAGAAGAAAATCCTTTCATTTGTAACAACATGGATAAACCTTGAGGGCATTATGCTAAATAAAATAAGCCAGACAAAGAAAGACAAATGTTACATGATATCATTTATATGTGAAATCTAAAAAAAGAGTGGAACTCATAGAAACAGAAGAAAAATGATTAATAGAGGCTGGGCATGAATAACGTCTGAGTGTTTAATATATAACATGATGACTATAGTCAATAACACCATATCACGTAATTGAAATTTGCTAAGAGAGTAGACCCGAAATGCTCTCACCCTCCAAAAAATGTAAATATGTGAGATGAGGTGATGATGAATGTCTTAATTCAGGAGTCCAGTACAGGTATGTGGCCTATTAGGAACTAGGCTGCACAGCAGGAGGTGAGTGGCCAGTGAGCAAAGGAAGCTTCATCTGTATTTGCAGCCACTCTCCAGAGCTAACATCACTGCCTCAGCTCCGCCTCAGGGATTAGATTCTCATAGGAACACCCGTCCCTGGTGCCAAAAAGTTTAGGGACTGCTGTAATTGACTCATTGTGAAAGGGGATCCCTTTCATAATGCATACATATATCAAGTCATCAACTTGTAAACTTTAAATATCTTACACTTTTATCTGTCATTATACCTCAATAAAGCTGAAAAGGTTAAAAAAAAGAGAAAGACATGAACTATATATCCATGAAAAAACATGAAGAACTTTAACTGCATTTTACCAAGTGAAAGAAGCCAATCCAAAAAGCTGCATATGTACGATTCCAACTATATGACATTCTGGAAAAAGTAAAGCTATGGAGACAGTAAAAGATCAGTGGTCAGCAGAGATTGGAAGAGGGAAGGATGAATAAAAGCAGCACAGGAGATTTTTAGAGCAGTGAGTCTACTGTGTTTAAGACTGCAAGGATTGATACATGTCATCTTACATTTGTCAAAACCCACAGGATGTGCAGCATGAAGAGTGAACCCTCATGTAAACTGCAGACTTTGGATGATGATGTGTCAAGGTAAGATGATATCTCCAAAGCTCTTTTGCAAGTTATTGATAACCAGACTTAGTCTAACCTGCAGATGAAAAATGTATGTTTCGGTTTTCTTTTGCTGCATTACAAATTACTATAAACACAGTAGCTTAACATTACATATATTCATATCCTCAGTTTCTGTGGGTCAGGAGTGCAGGTTGAATCTTCTGCTCAGGGTCTCCTGTGGCTGCCCTCAATGTATCAACTGGCCTGTGATTCTTTCCAGAGCTCAGGGTCCCTTTTTGTGCTAGTGATTGTTGGTAGAATTCAACTTCTCTCAGTTTTAGGACTAAGGTTCCTGTTCTCTTGCTGACTGTCAACTGGGGGTCTTCCTACAAGATGTCTTCAGGTCCTTGCCATGTGACCCCTTTCATGGGTTCTCTTCCACTTAGACTTTCTCTTTCTTTGGGATGGGCCCAGTCCTTTGTCAGGTTCATCTGTTTAGGTCAGGTACACCTAGATAATCTCCCTTTTGATAAACTCAAAGTCAGCTGATTGATTATCTAATCATGAGCAATGTTCCATCACACTCACAGGTTCTGCCCTCACTTACTGGGAAAGGAGTATTCAAAGAGTGCACATGAGGAGAGTGGAAGTCTTGGAGGTCATTTCAGAATTCTGCCTACCACAGTATTTGTTTCTCACAACCATACAAGATAAGAAATTCAGCAGAGCCAAATTAAGGAAGCCATCTAGTCTAGTAGTTTAAATCTCCATCCCTGGAACCAGTCAGCTTTGGCAGGTATTACAGAGCTACTAAAGCAGCTTACCAACCTCCCTGATTGCCCTATCTATATGAGGTGGATTTCATGGGGTAGTAGAGAAAACTTAACTGTGCTTATCCATGCAAAGCATTTGGTTCTGTGGTTGGCACATGTTGACTCAAAGTGAGTGAGCATCTCACAAGTGTTATTCCTACAGTTACTCCAGGGCCATGGCAGCATG
>JAQQSQ010002790.1:0-10279 GCA_028627145.1 Eidolon dupreanum | reverse complement strand
TAAGGGTCATGAATCACGTTCTCAGTGCATTCCGAAACAAATGAAAAATGCTTATACAATTAACATAATCTCTTGGCAACTCACTCTCAGAATATAAAAAATGTATACGATGATGAATAGATGCCTTTTCAAGCTCTGAGGCTGACACACCAATTAATGTAGTGTAATCTGAATCAAACCTGCCCCTGCCCGTTTTAACACAATGCCATAAAAGTACAGATAATCTAGTTGAACATCTCCAGGGAAGCCACGGAATAGCTACCTAAAGGATGTTCTCATTAGTATATCTCCCACGGTTTAATTTATAAAGTCTTTAGAATAGAAAAGAAAAAGAGAAGTTCTGAAATTAAATGTGATCTTCTTTAAATATGTAAAAATGTATTTACAGATAATGAAGATTGATAACCTCAAGAAGGACACCAGCCCACTATGAGGAGATCAAGCCTCTGAGTGAGAGGGCTTGATTCTTTCCGACGTGGGGAGGCAGGCACGTCCAACAGAATCATAAATGGACAACAAAGAAGTGTGTTATTTTAAAGAAACTAAACCTTTCAGTTGCTACGTGTAGATCTTATCCCGTGGCTGAAGAGTAGGTGTTGGAGGGTTCATTTGGAACCTGAAGGGCCTGTGATAGGTACTTCTCCACAATTACTTCTTCAAGAGAAATTAAAATGAAGGGCACTTAATCATACTCTTACTTTGTTCTTTTAATCACCAAATGACAGTTATCTGAGAATCGGAAAAATACTTGTGTGAAAGGAGACTTCTGGAGGCCACTGGTTACAAGGATCGGATACCTGCAAAGAGCTTATTCCAATTTCTCTGCGAGAAATCAATATATACCCGCAGTTAATTAATGATTTTTCTCTTTCTGGTCCCAAAAGTTTAAAAAAATGGCCCTGGCCCTGTGTCATAAGGGAACCAAAAGATTTTTATACATGGGTTATATCTCAATTCCTTTGAAATCGAGCTTTTTCTCCTAAGAAATAAGACTAAAGAATATATGAAATGAATATTAGATCACTGCTTAGTCAGGTTAATATCCAAAGTGTTCAAAACAAAACACCGCTTCTGACTTTAATATTCATCTTTGCGTTTTATAAGAAAACAAAAGAAATGAAAACATTTTCCCCGTTTCACTGAGTACAAATTATAGATCTGAGATAGCACTTTGTTGTCACTAAGGATTAAAAATATATTACACGAGAAACAGTGCCTGTCAATTTCCGAGACGGACTGATGAAAATGAGGAAGAGGCTCCAGAAACGCATGATGCGCCGGCGTGTTGCTCAAGCCGCACATCATTCATTCTGTCAATAAAGCGTGTGGCTGTAACCAAAGAGAACCACTCTCTACGCATGGGGAGGTGGATGAGAAATCACGAAGGGAAATCAGCTGCGGAGCCAGAGCGGGGGTCCCCAACGCCCAGACCGCGGACTGCTACTGAGGCCTGTCAGGAACTGGGCCGCACAGCAGGAGGTGGGCCAAGTATTTGCAGCCGCTCCCCAGAGCCGGCATCACCGCCTCAGCTCCACCTCAGGTCATCAGGCGTTAGACTCTCGTAGGAGCACCGGTCCCTAGTGCCGAAAAGGTTGGGGACCGCTGGGCTAAAGGGAGGGCCTGTTTGGGGTTACATACAGCAAATGTCACAATAGGACTGAAGGCATCCAAATGTTTACCAGTAGGATGAAGCATGAAATTCCCTGTGCACCCAGACATCGTGAAATCATCAACACGGACGGACGCGGTTTGGGGGAAATATTATGGTCAGAGATTTGCGTCATCTTTTGGTAAAATAAGAGAGAAAGAGCCACGCATGCATCGCCTCTTCAGCAATGAGTCAAGCAACCTTTGTTTTTATTTTGTTGTCATGGAGACAGAGGCCCAGCAGTAGGAATGCTGGGGACACACCAGTGCAGTGGCCAGATGCACTGGTCACTCTGGATGTATACGAAACAAAGTCAAACCACCTTTAGGTGTAAGGGGCCCTGCCCTCAGAATCCTGTGTTTTCTCTTAGAGCTTGCTAATTTCATACGGGGAAGGAAGCAAGATAGGGAGGGGGTGCGGTAGATAAGAGTCCACATGTATTTTAAACAAAATGTTATGCATTCCTTCTGTATGATTTCAATAAGAAAATAAACAATTTCAAATGCTTAAGATATTCACCAGGGAAAAGGGGATCATTCTTTACTTAATCTGAGTTACAATTTTCCCATTAAAATCTATCTGTATCAAGTGGGGTACACCAAGAAATAACAATTATTTTTAAAAGTTTCGGCTGTTCAGTTTAAGGATAGCTCTGAATACACCATTTTGTTTGAAATTCAAGCTGTTTCATTCCCTATTTAATCTTGTAAATTTCCTTCCCTTAAAATACTCAGGTTGGAAGGGTGCCAAATTAGACCAGGGACAAATTTTCACCAACTTCTCTTCAGTGCTTTATTTTTAGATTATATTAAAAACCTCATTAGGTTCCCTGAGGGAAGAGAGTGTTAACCACGAACAGAGGCAGGGGAAATGAAGGGAGGGGAGAGGGATGCTAAATTGTTAACAAGGAAAGCTCTCTTTAAACAGTTGGTTTGGTCTGAGGTCCCCGTAAAAGCCAGAAGAAACTTATTACCAAGCCCAGGTTAATGACCTGAGCTTGGAGCCTAATTTTTTACCCCAAGGCTAGGAAGGGCTAGGCGGGCCTGTCAAAGTGGCATATGTCTGTACTCAGATTCCCAGATGGGATCTGGGGACGGGGTGGGGGGATGGGGGAGTGGGAAGGCAGAGAAACCTCTGAGGATGGCAAGCGGAGTGCTGTGTGCTGTTGCACCCGGGGAAGTGCTGAGTCGCCCGGGGGCAGGCTGGACACCAGGTGGGCACAAGCCAGGCGCTGCGAGGTTACAGGAAGTGTTGAATGAAACACAGAATTTATTAATGTATTTACATAATTTATAATTTTTAAGCAATGGTCTCATAAATATAGACTACAACTTTACATATGCTAAGCAACTGATAATTGTTTTCCCCACCAAAATATTCGGCTTGAATAAAAAATTGACAGCATTTATACTTTCTCCACGTTTTAAAACCATTGTCACTCAGTTCAAACATATGCAATTCAATTTCTTCCAGGCAGCTTCTGTGCCGCCGCCATCCTGATCATGGGAGCTTATTAAAAAAAGGCGCCAACGAAGCGTTCGGTGACACAAACACGACAGGGTCAGAATGCAAACCGAGGGTGGGCTACGGGCTGTGGTCATTAATTTGCTGTACGCTCCCTGGGCTCCTGTGGGCAATGAAAAGTGCCCTGGAGACGGGGATGAGAGCATTTCCATCGGTCCTATAAAGATTCCATTTTAGCTTCAAATACTAATTGCCATCCCTCCACGTAAGGACACCCCACCACATTTTAAATGACACAACTCCCGATAATGGTGGTAATTGGGAACTCAAGAAATGATCATCTCCACGAGGTCTTTTTTCCCCAAGAACCGCAAAAGTGCTAATTTTCCCTTTACAAATGTTACATAAAATCCTGATTACAAAACTATTCAACAATTTAATCCTACCAGCCATACAATTACATGTTCCTTTTCAGCAAGGTCAAAAGCCAAATGATGCAGTCCCTTTGTACACCACGGTCCTTACGTGACAGAAGGCCACAGACACACACTACCGCTGCAGTCTTCAAAGAGGAAACAACTGGTCAATTTCTGGGTTTTTTGCACGAAGACCCCAGACCGGCGAGGCGAGCCTGGCGGCGGGGCCCGGCCCTCCTGCTCGGCCTCGGGACCACCTACTTCAACACCGAGGCTGCGGCTCCGTCAACAGCAGCTTCGCTTCGGCTCTGAGGGCTGTCGCCGGAGTTTGAAGCCCTTCCCGCCGCACGGTGGGCTCGCGTCCGTGGATGGGATTCTTCGACCTAAACCGAGGACAGGAGGGCGGACAGTGAGCGTAAACGTCCCAAATTTGCTGCTCATGCTCAGACACAACAACCCTGCAGATGCAGTGCGACAGGTTTCATTAAAATAAAAAAAGTCTGATAAGCGTTAAAGTTTGGGTGGTTTCTGACTGACAGAAAAGTGGCACAGCGGGCAGCGTCGCTGCGTGCCTTCACCGCGTTTTCCCTAACGGCCACGTCCCACATCGCCGCGCAGCGGTCGTCCGAACGCGGGCGTCAGCACTGGGCCGTCACTACACTGAACCCCGGGGTTTTTTTCAGACGCCATCGATTTCTCCGTTAACACTCGGTTTCTGTTCCAGGGCCCAAACGAGGATGTCACAAGGCATTTAGTGAAAATTTTTTTTAATTAAAAGAATTACATGTTAAAAACATCGTTTTGAGTAGGTACTATATGCCCGTGGTAAATAAAAGAAAAAAAAATTAATCATATGCCTGTCCCTGTGTCTTGTGGCAAAGGCGACCTTCCCGAGATGGGCGTGCAGACAAGCAGGGTACACGCCCCTCTCCCTGTCCCCTCCCTAAGCCCAGACGGCAGCAGACAGCGGGTGCTAACCGCCACCGTGCGCAGAGCGGCTGCATTCTTAACAGCACAGACAGGACAGTGTAAGGATGCACCATCCTTTAGCTCACCATTCCCTGCTGGTAGACGTTGTTTATTTCTGGCATTTTGATACCATTACAAGGAAGGAAAAAGTATCTTTGTGAGTCTCTGAGTGTTCGTTTTGTTTATTTCTGGTATTCTGATACTATTACAAGGAAGGAAAAAGTATCTTTGTGAGTCTCTGAGTGTTCCTGCTGGATAAACTACTTGGAGTGGGACTTCTGGTCACCCTATACTACTCCTGGGTGTTTATCCGACACAGACGCCGTATTCCCAGTGTCTAGAACAAATGTAAGAAGGATGGGCAATTTAAATTTTGACAGATGTTGCCAAATTGCTCTCTGAAGAGGCTGTGCCACTTTATTCTGCTCCCAACAAGGTATGAGAATGAACAGGTTTCGCCTTACTGCTCTGCGAAACATAATGTCAATGCTGAGAAACCTTAAATCTCCCATCCACCTACCCAGCGGTAACCTCAGGGCTCCTTCTAACACACGGCTTTCTGACGCCCTCCCACTTCCTGACTCCCCAAAACCTCAGACACTAAAATCAATCAGGACGTTAGAAGCAAGTTGGCACATATGTGTTTACGTGACATAACTCCCTCAAATCAGACCCTCAGCTCTTCCGAGGGAAGAGATCCTGTTTCTCCACCTTTATGTCTTCAGGATTATTTAGCACAGTACCTGGCACTGAGGTATTGTGAAAACATGGATGCATACGCATTTTTGGCATGAACAAGGCTGAGGTGGAATGCGCCAGCTCTCTGGTCCTTGGCTGCCAAGCCTAGAGCTTCCAGCAGGTAGGGCAGTCTGCGGATCTATGTGAGCAGCACAGCATGATGGCTGCATCGCTAGGAAGTGTCCCCAGTATGTCCTACCACTAATTTTCAAATGCCTACTGATGCTGTTGTGAATCAACTGCAATTTAAAAGCTTTACTGAAGCTTCTTGTCATTACATATTTCCCAATAAATGGATATTGGAAACACAGCTGTGATAACAGATTAATCTCTGAAACGTTTTTAGAAGAAAGCAGGCGAGAACATCTTTATGACTCGAGAACAGACAGTGAATTCTTAAACTGGAGCCAAAACAAGGGTAAACGGATTCCATTAAGATTTAAAAACTCCAGTTCATCAAAAAAGTTGATTTAAAAATGAAAGTCAAACCACACAGAAGCCCCTTCCAAAGCACGTAACCAATGATGGATCCAAGTTCAAGGTGAACTATGAACATTAAGAAAAAGGTGGGCAGCCCAACACGAAAACAGGTGAAACTCCAGAGAAGAGGGTATCCTGATAGTATGTAAATGTATGGAAGTACCTGGAAAGGTGCTCGACTTAACTATCAGGAAATGATAGTTTCCTGCCTACCCACCAGAGAGAGAGGGTGGCTGGAGCCCTCACACACCACTGGTGTGTCACCTGGCATAACCACTGTTTGGCAGTCACCTTGAACTCAACACTAACTTCTTCTCCTGGGTATAATTACATGTAACGACAACGTGTACACGTTGTGTACACACTGGACATGAAGCAGAATGTTCACAGAGGTACTATCGCTAATATCTCTAAAGTGGGAACCGCCATCCAAGTGCCTGCTGTGAATGGGCAGCTACACGGCGGGTCTTCTCTGTGCTGTCGACAGTGACGCTGACAGACGCAGGCGCTGAGGCGATGAGGATGGATCACGCCACGCGACGTGGGTGAACGTGAAGGTGTACATGGAGATGAGGAAGCCAGAAACACGAGTAAACATACTAGATTTTTAAAAATACAAAGTACGAAAACAGACAAAACGAATGTGAAGAACTAGCAGTCAAGATGGTGGCTCCTTTGCAGGGGTCAGGTGGGTGGTGTCGGGCACCCCTGGATCTTGACCTGAGTGGCTACAGGAATGCGCTTAGTTTGTGCAAACTCTGAGCTTTATACTTCTGATGTGAGTGAGCACTTACACCTCAATAAAAAGCAGGCGTGCCAGGCACTGTGCTAATACAATTTTATAACATCCAGGAAAAAATAAACTCAATTTATATCTCTCAAATGTTTCTAATCTTTCTGAACATATAATTTTAATTTTTCAGTGAAAATGAGTATGCATGTGCTATTTTTCATATAGGAATTTTCATTTTTTTAATATAAGAATTTCCTGTTTTCAACACCGTCAGAGTAAAGAGTACTTAGTAGTAATGATTTTAATATGCTCACGACCCCATACACTTATGGATGTTTTAGCTTGAGCTGTGAAAAATTTGACTGGCTTCATGCTACATCTGGGTACTTGCTATTTACAGTCTAAGAAGACAATAAATACCATGACTTTTTAATGCTGAAAAGGGGCTGAACTAGAGGTTCTAACCCATGGTCCACTGGCCGTATTCGCCGGCAGCTAGGCTTGGTAGACCCGTATGGTACTCCGAAAATATCTGAATTAGTGGCCCAATCTAAACAATGGGACATGTGTCATATAAGATTCAGATCTCTGGTTCTCTGAACTAAAAACATCAAAAAATGAAAATAAAACCAGAAAGAGCCACAGCCATCGGGCAGCCAGAGGCTCACACTGCAGTGCGGCCCACGGGTGGGGCTGGGCCCACGCCTGCCAGCCAGCGGGGTCACCAGGGCTTTCTGCCGCCCGAGTCCCATCACTGGCGGGCACCGGAGCTCACGCCTGCGCCTCTCCACGACGCTCAGCGCCGTTCCGGCCTCGGCAGCCTCGACTCTCGCACAGACGGGCCCTAGTGAGCTCGCCGCCCGCACCCCAGCACGCTCTCCTGGGCTCCACCTGGAGTTTGGTGCGCTCCGTTCCCGTGAGTCCCAGGCCAGCTCTGCCGGGTCTCAGCTCCAACGCCACCTCCCAGCAGAGACCTCCACCCTGACCACCTGCAGACCCTCTCTCATGTCACCCTGCTGTTCCCCTCCTTCTCTGCTCATCACCTGAAGGGACCTTACTGATCTCGTGCCCACTGTCGGTCTCGTGCAGTGGAATAGCCCTGGGAGAGCAGGGCCGCGTCTCCCCGGGCCTGGAACAGTTCTCGATACACATTCTGATAAATTTCAAGGAAATGAATAAACACGGATACGATCTGTAAGGATCCCAAAGGTGTCCGCGGCCCCTCTCCCATCCAGGGCCACCGTATTAACTGCTGGGCAGGGAAGGAGGACAGGTGGGAAGTCGGGTCTCACCTTTTATTCGCCCAGTATTAATAATTTTTGAGGGTTTTCTGCAGTGCAATTTGAAATGCATTTCATTTTCCCTTATTTACTTTGTTCATTTTCAATGACTCTGGACGACTAATAGAAACACACACGAAGAGTGGAAGGGAGAGACGACAGTTTCCAGGAGCATGGGGCTTTACTTAGCAGCGACATTCTTAAAAAAGGGCCGTGGTCATCGGGTGGCAGGCAGCTCTCCAGCAATTACGACTGGACACGAAAACTGCTGTCACTTACTCTCAAATCTCGGTCTGCTGAGAACAGCATCGGAGACTCGGCTTGTCCAAGTCCGGGAGAGAATTCTCTACCCGGCAAGGGAAGTGTTTTAAGTTGCTCTGCACAGAGGAAACCCAGAAGGCACAGAGATACTCACTAATTTCTATAAAGAGTTCATTTATGTTTATCGCGTTTTTCGCGCTGGTCTCTACGAAAACTGCGTGGATGGAGTCGGCGTAGTCCTTGGCGTCTCTCTCCATGACTTCTCTGGAAGGCAACAACCACAAATCAGAAACTCCGCCGCCCGTCACGAGCTCAGTGTTGTCCCCACCTGCGCAGTGATTCATCAGAGCCACGGTGACAAAGGGGGTCACGAACGGCTGGTGACGCCCTGACGCGTGGTCCCCCCAGGAACGTCGCGTCCACGGGCGAGCAGAGGGGACTGCGCTGCGGGCTGTGTCCAGCGGGACGATCGAGGGGGAGCAGGGTTTCTTTTGCCCTAAAACTCGAGCCTTTGCTTTAAGAATTATGCAAGTGGCCCAAAGAAATTGCCAGTACATATGCTTTTCTAAAAAGTATGCTTCCCATTCGAGTGCTCTGCGTCATGGGAGCTGGGGGGTACGCTAATCTCAGATAATGTCAAGTTCAATATGACTGACATGCCTGTCTGATACGTCACCTCAGCTCCAAATGCCCGAACCCTTTACTTTGGAACATCAGGACTCCAAACACATGATGGAAAGGAATTTTTTAGTGTCAGAGATAAAATGCAAGCAAGATTCTTATATAGGATATTGCTTAGTGAGAAAAGGAACACGTAATCAACACTGTCACCTCCCGGTCTCATAACTTACCTCACATCGATAAGATCACACTTATTTCCTGCGATGGCAACTACAATATTAGGGGGGCCGTGCTGCCGAAGCTCTTTTACCCAATTCTTTAATGTCGAAAATGTCTCCTGTAACACAAGAGAGGAAAGCCACTGGAGAGCTAAGCGACCGAGCACGCCTGCAAACAGCCTCGAGGACGCGGCCCGTCAGTCTTACTTCTTTCGTGATGTCGTAAACGATGATGGCCGCGGCCGACCCTCGGTAGTACATCGGCGCCAAGGCGCGGAACTGCAGGGAAGGGGGGAAGAAACAACGAAATTGGGAAAACTGGTTAGATGTGTCTTTTACTAGACTCTTAAGCCCATCCATCATCCCTGCACAAAGGCAATCCTTCTCTCAAGCCAAAGAACATGACGCGATGCTTTAGAGCAAGTGACCAAAGGCAACACTTTTAATGTGACACAGAGATGCCTCTCACGAGACAGTTCGGAACAGTTTTAAAGGAATTAAATATGGTGCTATAAACAATCGCTGCAGCTAAAAGGGCTTTTTAATTGAACTCAGTGTTGTAATTCCCCCATTCATTCGCTCAATAGGCCTTTAAACTTTGGCTGCCCAAACTACCAAGCAGAGAAAAGTCGTGCTAGGAACCGTTCTCCAGACCAGCGGCCGTGTCCGAGTGTCGCAGGGATAACCCGCAGCCCGGATGCTGAGTGTGCGGCAGGAACGCGCCCGCGCTGACACGCACCACTTGGGGCGAGTCTGTAACTCGCTGCGGTATCTCCGCGCAGGTGGCGAGTCCCCGATGCGGGTCCACGTCCCATTTCGCGGACGTGAATTCGACGCTGTGTGCACAGCTCCTCCCACTCGTCCCCCCCCCCCGCCCCCACCTGACACACAGCGAGGAGAAGCAGGAAAGGCAGAGGAAGAGCAGCGTCCGCAGCGAGGCTGATGCAGGGCCCTCCGTCTTGCCGAGTGCGGGACGGAATCATGGCGCTCCTTCCCCGCGCACCCTCCACCTTCTCCTCCGGCAGGCGATGTGCTGCTGTGGGCACCTCGCTCAGGATTTTACCTGTACCCGACCTTCGTCTTACACCCCAGCTGTGAAACCTGACCCCCGCATATGATGTGACTCCACTGTACTCACACCCTGCTCTCTGTTCTGGTGGCTAAGCCCCCGACGTGGGCAGGAACTGTCGCCAGAGGTGAGCGTCCGATCGGTGCCCGGTACGATTTACATACATAAACACAGCCTGTTGCTTTACATACAGAAACACAGCCTGTTGCTTCTCATCCAAACAGCTTCACCTTTGGCTTTTAAACTTCGTTAACCTGAGCGTAACAGAAGCAGGTGGGACCGTGACTGTCTGGGGAAGACCGCCTGCCTGTCAGCTCCACACTGCAGGTTAGCGAGAACTGGTGAATAGATGAGCAAGAACTGTCGAAGGAGGGGCTGATGC
>JAQQSQ010002789.1:0-10281 GCA_028627145.1 Eidolon dupreanum | reverse complement strand
AAAATATTTAAACTCCTCACTTGTGATGAAACGGTTAATAGATTAATTCTAATTATGACCATGATCTATATGCATATATATACATATATAAAAACGAATTTTTCAGTTCCATTTAAAATATAATTTCAAAAGTAATTTTATAACCCAAAACATACGAAAGCACAAGTGACTAATTGCCCAGGGCTAGGTTTATATGGATGGCAACCATCAAAATTACTTTACCTGGACACCTTAGTAAAATGGCCATGCAGACCAAATTCGCTTCGGGGGGCACCGGAGGTGCGGGTGCAGGAGCTGCTGCTGGCCCGTGTGCACCCTGGGAACGGGGCGGCGGCCACGCATGACAGCCACCCGAGCCCGCCACACGGCCGCCGACTCACCTCGGCTCCGCGACCACCCCCAGCGGAGGTGTCTTGTTCACAGGTCGCTCCTCTTGTAGAAAGAAGAAGGTTTTCCAAAGCCGTGCCACGCGCCCCAGTCCACTTCCCAGAGGGAGAGTTATCCCCTCTCCCCTTTCTGACTGCGTGCGGTTCAAGATGAGGTTAATGGCATTCATTATCTGAAGGTCACTATCACTTAGACTCCAGGCTGCTTCTTGAGAGCTCCCAGCTAAGTTATTGATTGAATTAATTAGGAAGCTTTCTAAAAGCGACTGAACAGCTGAGAAATTAGCTGGCTCTTCTGGGTCTACCAGGTGGCCGAGAAGGGAATCGAAATCACCTTCTCTAGGAATGTTTCCGAAGTGACCCAAAAAGGTAGTGATATCTTTAGCCAACAAAAGTAGATCCTCGGTTGAACTCTCATTGGCCTTGAGACATGACATCTGTATCATTCTCGCATAGTCTCCATTTGCATATTTACAAAGCCAGTTTTTTGTGACCAACAGGAAATCTTTAGTAATTTCTAAGGCCTGTGATGATGATGAATTGAGGCTTTCTAAAAAATGGACGACCTGCGATGTTACATTGTAAAGAGCCTCTGGATTCATCATTCGAATGTCACTGTTAATTTCAGAAAACAGGACGCTGCTCTTTACGTCAAAATTCAGATCTTCCATGATTTGGTCGAACTCGGGCCACAGCTCTTCCAGGTCGTAAGGCGCTTCACTTTTTTTCACAGAACTTGATGATGCTTCTAAGTCACTGTGAGTAAAGGCTGCATTCAGGAGCGTCGTGAGGGGAGAGAGCAGAGACTGAGTACTATTTTCCAGGTTCTGATCCCCAAAAAACAATTTCATTATCCTTTCCAAATTTACAGAAATACCTCTAACAGATGCCTCTATACTTTTGTTAATGTCGAGGATCTTGTTTAAACTAGCTAGTTTACCAAAAATGTTTTCATCTGACGTAACTTCAGTAAAGTTGACATTTTTTAATTTTTCTACGATTTGCAAAGCAACTTGCTTCAAGGGGCCACCGGGACAAAGTCCAGAGGGCGGGACGAATGGCAACACCTTACGCCAAAATTCTCGCACACTTTTCCCGAGCGAAGTTTCGGCGTGGAGGACCCGAAACAGCTCCAGGAAAACAGAGCTCCAGTCTACGAGCCCGTGGACGACACAGACCATTCTTCTAGTTAATTCCATCTGCGAGCTTTCATTTGAACACAGTGACACGTCCCCGGGGGGAGACAGGTGGAGGCGGTCAAGCGCACTGGCCACTTTGCTATAAAAGGAAGAAGACGCGGGCTCCGGGCGGTCGCAGGCTCCTAACCGCGGGCTGCGCCGCACCCCAGGCGTGGTGCGATTCCCGCACCGCAGCACGGGAAGGCAAGTCAGAGCCTCGGCAAGGACGCTGGGCCGCTCCGACGCCAGTTCAACGGCGTCCGAAAGAGCTTTGATCGCCACAGTGAAGTCTTCCTTGGTGACACCGGAAATGCGCACGCCGTGAAGGCGCGTGAAGTCGTAGACGTCCTGGAGGGCCCCCGTGATGTTTTTGTCCGCCACCCCCCGCAGGAGCCTCACGGCGTGAGGAAGGACGTAGTATGCGTCCACCACGGCGCTCACATCCTCTCTGGGGAGCAGGCGTGACAGCCTCAGCAGGTGGCTAACGTCCCAAGAATGTGAGCTGTCCACTAGTTTCTCCAACAGGCCGACGAGCAGCTTGACCCCTGAACTGCCGCTGCGCAGCCCGCTGACGTTCCCGAAGAACTCCACGAGGCCGCCGCCGGCCTGCTCGAGCTGCCCCACCAGCAGGTCAAGGTCGGACCTCCTGAGAGCGCGCAGGACAGCAGTGACCTTCTTCAAAGCCTGTCCGCTCCCCGGGTCTCCCGGGGCCCCGTGACGCGTCAAGGGCGTCAGGGAGTCGAACACGTCCCTGATCACCTGGACACCGAGACCCACGGCTTTCGCTACTTCGTGCAAAACGATTTGGGGTGAATTTTGGAGATCGTGAGATATGTTGAAGGCGAGATAACTAGCTAAATGAAAGAATGAATTGCCTAAACTGTTTATAACCTTTTCCTCTGGACTGGTAGCAAATAGGTTTAAAAACTTTTCCATTTTGGAAGAAGAGTTACTTTCCAGAACGTTTAGGGAAATATCTCCTGCAAGTTTTTTCATTTCCTTCCCTAGAGCTACTAAATGCAGCCAAATATTTTGAAATTGGCTAGGGATTTCATCTGACTCTTCTACAGGTCTTAGGATTAATTCGATAAAATGTTTCCAGTTCGATTGAGAAGCAAATTCAAAGTCTCTCGTTAAGTTGTTGATAATCATCCTTATGTGATTTGTGGAATCATTTAAAAGAGTTAATAACATCTTGGAGTTTGGTATCTTCTCTTTTTCGAAGACTGCAGTGAGTATAACATGTAGAAAGTCAGTTACATTTTTCAAAAGACTATTCACACAATTTATGTTTGACTTATTCAATGAACAGTCAGATTCCATTATATTCAACAGCCGAGTAACAAGTTTCAGCGCAGAGTTAATTTTGTTTTCCACGCCTCTGAAATGCCTCGGAACACCCTGAAGACGGCCTTGTGAGAACCTGGGGTTATACGCCACATGCAGCTGGTTTATGGTGTCCACCCACCTACTGCATTCCTTCAGTCTACGAATTGAGTCCTCGGAGGAAAATGTGGACTTCAGCACGGCCAGGATCCGTAATGTCCTCTGCAAAGGGTTTACATATAATAAGCCATCTTCCGAAATAAACTCAGTAACATTCTGGAAAATAGCAGCGCAAGACAACAGATCTTGGCCGAGCGACACATTTCTAAGGAATAGTATTGTTTCTCTTAGGTCGGTGATGAGACTTTCAAATTTCACTCCGTAACTCGTGAGATTTTTTGAAAGAAGGTGATTTATCCAATGTGCATCCCCATCCTCATCTTCTGGGGTGTCGCTTAACGCAGCCAGCACGTCGGGCGGGGAGTATGAAAACCCACCTCCGGCACTCGAGTTTGATGGACGTGCCTGCAGCTGACGCAGGGCTGTCTCCAGGGAGAAGAGGGACTTCTCTATTTGGTCCAGGCTAAGCGACTTTACTCTCACTGACGCATCACCTGCTGCTGCCCAGAGATCTCCGAGGTCCAGAAAAGCGTCCCAGTCACGGAAGCCGTCGGCTTGACTTATGTTTTTGAATAGATCCAATATGAGTTGAGCAGGGCGGTGGGTGGGAAATAGTCCCTGGCAGCTTTCAGAAATGTTCACGTTGCTTTCCAGTTCGTCCAGAAGCCGGGCGAGACCAGCGTGAAGAGGAGCGAAGACGTTCGCATCCGCCTTCAGTATCTGCGACATGTCGCCCCAGACCCCAGCCCACATTTGAAGGCATGAGACGGCACAGTGAAGAGCCGTCGACGCGTCAGATGTGCTGCCGTTTGTGGAGAGGTTTGAAAGAATTTGCGTCCACCGAAAATCCAATGGAGAACCCCCATCTACTGAGCCATTCACTAAGGAAACGCTCTTATGATCCAAAGCGAAGCATTCACCGCCCAGCAAGGCTTCTCCTGAGCTGTTGAAGAGCTGGTTCATATACCAAAATAAAGAAACACGAAAGTCTTCGTCCACCGAGAGCAGCCGTTTGAGGTCCGTCAAAGTGGCGAGGACCACCTCCCACCCTGGGCCCCCCGCAGACATCCACGGCTGGGCTCGGAGCTCCAGGAAGTCCAAGACGGAAAGCAGCTGCTGGCAGTAAGGTGCTTCGGAAATCCCCCCAAGAAACTCCGTCATCTCGCACAAAAGCGCAAGCGCTCTACTGATTTCTTGGGAATTAAATTGCTTTGCGATATCCGAAATGTGTTTTGAGATTTGTGTAAGGAAAGAGAGCAAAGACTCTCCACTCTGAATGCTTAAGAATTTATAAATACTTCGGTAAAATGAAGAATACATCTGCAGAAGTAGAGCCGAATCCTTGTCCTTGAAGACATTTAGAGATGTGTGCGTCAAAGGCGTATCGGCTTCTTGCGTTTGAAGCGCAGAAAAAAGATGGGACACATTCCTTACTGCGTAGACGACGTCCAGAGCTTCTGAGACTTGTTCCTGCCTCAGAAGTCCAAGTTCGTAGAGACTGCTTATTATAGCTTCACTTAAATGAACGGGACCCATTTTCACAGCTGACAATTTAGGCCAATCTGAATGGAAAAACTGGGGAAAGTTAAAGCTTTTACTAAGAACCCTCTCATTTTCTGGAACAGAAAAATTTAAAAGTGCAGACAAGATCTCCAATTTAGCTCTTTCTTCTTCTGAAACGTCATACGTCCACAATTCCAGTAGCTTAGGGTTAATTTTAAAAAGAATTGATTCCATAAATCTCAAGATATATCTCGATTCATTCTTGTCAAGAGTTTGCATTTTTTCATTCATCTCTTTGCCAAATTCTAAATGTTTCCAAGCATCCGTATCAGATACTCCTTCTACACTTTTTAAATGGTCTGTCCACAATAAACTTGCATTTAAAATAGTCTCAGTGAGAGATGGGGGGTTATGGAATTTGAGACCACTAGATAAGTAGAACGAATTAGACAATAGCTTCTCCACAAATTCCACAAATGATAAAAGAGAGTTCACTCGCTCATCCTCAGAGGCGTCATCCTTCTCCGCCAGGAGCTCCTTTGTGGCGCTGATGATCCTACAATTGTAACAGAACCATTTTAGCATCAGAAAAACAAACTCAAGACAAATTCGATTTACCAAATTTTTAAAAATAATACCCAGGTTGATTTGGTCAAAACTTGAAATATTTACTAGACCATATATTTTCCTAACAAAGATGAAATTAGTGTGAGTGTACAAGAGTGTTTGAGAACTCTGCAATGCATTACCCACATTTCACCAAAAACCTGCGGCTGACCCAAAAATGACACATTTGCAATTACGTGGCTCCGTGAGCTCACACGTACGGCTGTTGAAGGCAAGTCTGCCATCGATGCCGGAAGCGTCTTGGTGCTCGGTTCCTCGTTACGTCTCAGGGCGTCCGCGGTAGAGCTGGTCCGAGGGTGGGCCGTGTCGGACCCCGCCCCGCGTCCCCTCAGGGCCACCGTCGGGAGCCCTGAGCTGGAAGGCAGTGCCTGAGCCCTGCACGGCGCTGTCTGCCGCCACCGGACCCCGTGACGTCAGGTGGAGCCCTCCCCCTCCACGTGTTCACTTTCCGAATATGCAGCTTTCCAGTGAGAGTTCTGGAAGGGGCGACTCGGGCCAGGCCCGCCCGGGGACTCGTGTGGCAGACGTCAGCGAGAGCGCAGTGCAGGTGCCGGGTACCCGTCGATGTCCCCGCCGTGGGGACTGGTGGCCCGTCCCAGCTCTGGACACGGGCAGCCGCCGAGAAAGCCGAGCGCGGGCCCCACGTCGGGGGGCCCCAGGCCGGGGACACCCGAGCGTCTGCGGAGCGAGCTGAGGCCCAAGCGGGGGAGACGCTTCCGTTGTCGGACGTCGGCGCCCCCAGAGCCGCGGGTGAGAGACGTGCCCCGAGCCGCCCAGCGCGCGTCGCGGGCGACCGGCTCCAGCCTCTTCCCTCTGACCCCGCGGCCTCGTGCGGCGCGGGCGGGAGACGCGGCGGGCCGAAGGCAGCGACGGCCGTCCGGACCCGGTCCCGGCGCAGGAAGCTCGGGCTGGGTGGAGCGGGCTGGGCCCCGGGCGCTGAAGACGTTTCCTGGGACCGTCCCCGCCAGGGAAGAGACAGCTGCTCCGGGGACACCCCCGCGCCGGAACCCGGCCCGAGCCGTCGCGGGCCCCGGGGTCGGAGCGCGAGGGCAGGACCCCGCCACGTGGCTCCCGGGCCCGGGGCAGCGCGAGGCGCCTTCGCGGCCGGGTCTCCGCCCGCCCCCGCGCGTCTGCCGCAGGGCGCGCGCGTGCGTGCGTGCCCCACGTCATAGCGTAACCGCATAGCGTAACCGCACGGCCTCATGGCACGGTCCCCACGTCCCGGGCGCACACACGGGCGTAGGCTCTCGGGCACACGGCCGGACGCGCCCTTCACTGCCGGCCCGGGGCCACGGAACATCTACGACTTCCGGGACCGCGAGGCGCTACAAACCCCACGTGCGCCGGGCACCGGCTCCCCGAGGGCCCACCCACACTCTAACGCCTGAGCTTGGGGGATCCCTGGGGGTGCCCGGTCCCTGGACCGCCCGCGGGAGCTGCGCCGCCTGCAGGAGCTGGGCCCTGCGCGCGGCCAGGCGCAGCGCGTCCGGGGCGCCTCGCAGACCGGCTCGTGGCCGCTGCCCCCGAGCGTGAGGGCTGCTGTCCCATCACGACCCTGCACACCTCACACGCAGTCGAGTGTGCTTCTGAACTTCACACGATCTCCATAATTACACGTGGACGTTTCCATTCCGATGCATGCGCTGACATAGCGGAGCAGTGTATGATCTGGCAGACTTAGCGCCAAAGATCACCTCTTTCCCCAAAGTCTCCAAAATGACCAGCATCTTAAATCATTGATCCCGTGTCTGGTCCCTAAGCAACTAGGTAAGACTATTTTTCAAAGACAGACTTTATTTTTGGAGTATCTAGTATAAATGATGCTTTGAAGGAAAGCCGTGTTACTATAATCTGTATTTCCTTTCATAATCCATGGAAACATGAGATATACATTCTATGAAATAAATATTTACTGAGCACATAATATGAAACACAGTATCAGTAACTAAGTCGGAATGGACATTTTGAAGCAGGTGTACCCTACGGTTAGGCTTGGCCTATCCTCAGACCGTAGTCAAAGCAAGACCTGGCCACTGAATTCTGAAAACTCACCTGGGTATGGAAGCTACTGGAGACTTGAGTACGTTGTTCAAAAACGCAAAATAATTATCACTGACGACTTTCCAATCCATGCTTTCCTCATAACAAGGAGACGCCTCAGAGGAAGCTAAGTGGAAACATATTTCATATATTGATTTCAAGTTGGGTGTAACAGTCAAATCAAATCAAGCGAAAAATGCCACAGTGGTTCCATTAATACAGTTTAAAATATAATGAAAAGATAGATGAGTGGTCCCCAAAGGGGAGGCAAATTTATAAAGTTCATATTTGGGGGACTGGGGGTCTTGAGGGTGGCAGAAAAGAGGGGAGCTGCCTCAACATGGGGTGTTTTCCCCAGTGTGCAGGGTGGACCCCACGCCAGGCGGGCCGAGGCGCCTGACACTCAGCACGTCCAGACTCGCCACCGCCTCACACGCGCATCCGGGCCGGGTCGGGCCGGGCCGGCCGACAGTGAGAGCCGTCACCACCGGCACTGTGCCGGGGAGACTGGCCCGCGCACGCCAGGCCTCCCGGTCAGCGGCATCAGAGCGGAACGCGGGCGTCACTTGGCAAGCTTCCTGTGAAGCCACCCCAGTGTCGTCTCTTAGGGAGCCCCACCGCCACGGCCGAGGAGGAAAACAGCCACTCCTGCAGTCAGGGCTGCCGACCGCCTCGCCGGCGGGCCGCGACTCACCCCCCGCCCCGCTCCCCCTGCCCCCCCACCCTGTCCACGACCCACCACGGGTCACGACCCACTGCGGGCCACGACCCACCCACGGGCCACGACCCACCCACAGGCCACGACCCACCCGCAGGCCAACACCCACCACGGGCCACGACCCACCGCGGGCCACGACCTACCACGGCCACCACTCACCCGGCGGGCCGCCCTGGGGGCCGTCTGGCACGCTCACGCGCCGGGCCACCTCGCAGGTCCCCCTGATCAGGCCGGCGAGCAGAGCTTCGGCCGCCTCCCGCGACGGACTCCCATCCTGGGGCCCGCCGGCCCGCCGCCACCGCTGGGCCACCTACGCAGACAACAGCACGCGGTCAGTCTCACGTGGTCGGCAGACTGCGGTGTCTGTTAGCGGCTACGCAGTGACTGAATTTCTACTCAGAAGTCAGACGTTGCAAACTGCAACAATGGATGGATGCAACTTCTTATTTTGTTATTAAATTTACTGGGCTGACCTTGGTTAATAAAATCATACAGGTGTCAAGTGCACAATTCAGTAATACATCACATGTATATTGCATTGTGTGCTCACCACCCAAGGTCAAGTCTCCTCTGTCACCCCGTGTTTGTTCCCCTCGACCCTCGGCTACCACCCCTCCCCCTCGCCTCTGGTCCCCAGTAAACAGTCGTCTGTGTCCGTGAGTCTTTGTCTGTTTCTCTTGTTTGCTGTTGCTTTCCGTTTCATATCCCACATGTGAGTGACATCATACGGTTCTCAGCTTCTTCTGTCTGATTTGGCACGATAATCTCAAGATCCATTCTTGTTGTCACAAGTGGCAGTATTTCACCTTTTTTTATGGCTGAAATAATAGTCTTTTGTGTGTATCTACTACATCTTCTTTATCCAGTCGTCTCTCTAAGAACACTGGTTGTTTCCGTGTCTTGGCCACTGTGAATAATGCTACAATGAACACTGGGGTGCATATGTCTTTACAAATAGATGTTTGCAGATTTGGGGGGTACATATCCATACGAGGAATCACTGAGTCCTGCGGTAATTCCGCTCTTAGTTTTTTGAGGAACCGCCATGCTGTTGTCCGCAGCGGCTGCACCAGTTTCCCCTCCCACCAGCAGTGCGTGCGGTTCCTGCTCCCCACACCCCCTCCCACACCGCGATGACTTGTCTGGTCGGACAGCCCTGCTAACAGGTGTGGGATGGTGTCTCACTGTGGCTGTGATTTGCATTTCCCTCACTGCTAGTGGAATTAAGCATCTTTTCGTGTGTCCGTTGGCCATTTGTATGTCTTCTTGAAAGAAGTGTCTGTTCCGGGCCTCTGCTCATTTTGTAATGGGATTGTTTGTGTTTTCATTGTTGAGTTATATGACTTCCTTGTATATTTTTGATATCAGCCCCTTATCAGAGGCGTCGTTTGCAAATATCTTCTCCCATTCGGATGGTTGCCTCTTTGTCTCGTAGATGGTTTCTTTTGCTGTGCAGAAGCTTTTTAGTTCGATACAGTCTGATGTGTTTATTTTTGCTTTTAGTTCCCTTGACTTTGGGGTCAAATACATGAAATCCTCTCTAAATCCAAGGTCCATGAGTTTGGTACCTGTGGTTTCTTCTATGCAGTTTCCTGTTTCAGGTCTTATATTTAGATCTTTGATCCATTTTGAGTTCATTTTGGTGTGTAGTAACAAATAACAATCTAGTTTCATTTTTTCACAAGTGACTTTCCGGTTTTCCCAGCACCCTTTATTAAAGACCCTTTCTTTTCTCATTGTATGTTTTTGGCTCCTTTGTTGAAAATTATTTGCCCATTTATATATAGGTCTCTTTCTGGGCTCTCGGTGCTGTTCCACTGGTCTGTGTATCTGTTTTTCTGCCGGGACCATGCTGTTTTGACTATTGTCACTGTGTAGTGTACTTTGAACTCAGGCAAAAACTCTGGCCTTGTTCTCTTTTCTCAAGATTGCTTTGGTGACTTAGGGTCTTTTGTGCTTCCATACAAAACTGATGATTTTTTTGTTCTATTTCTTTTTAAAACGCCATTGGGAGTTTGACAGGGATTGCATTAATCTGTGTATTGCTCTGAGTAGTAAAGCCATTTTAGTTGTTGCTTCGTCAAATCCAGGAACACAAGCCTTTCCGTTTTTTGTGTTTTTTCAATTCCTTTTAATAACGCCTTGCAGTTTTCAGTGTTTAGGTCCTTCGCATTCTTTGTTAGATTTAGTCCTAGGTATTTTATTCTTTTTGTTGCAATTGCAAAAGGATTTTTTTCATTTCTTTTTCTGAAATTTTATTGTCAGTATACAGGAATATAATCGATTTCATATCCTGCAGCTTTACTGCATTTAGTTATTGTTTCTAATAGTTTTTTGTGGAGTCTTTAGGGTTTTCTATAAACGATCTGCAAAAAGTGACAAT
>JAQQSQ010002788.1:0-10281 GCA_028627145.1 Eidolon dupreanum | reverse complement strand
GGCTAAAGTATCATAAATGGGCATGAAATAGAAAGAGTAGGGATGGGGGGTGGATTAAGGAGACAGATGTCAGGAAGAAGGGTATCAGAGGAAAAAAAATGAGATAGGCAGGCATCAGGAGATCAGGAGGTATACAGAATCGGCCAAGACAAGTATCCTTGCTCAGATGGCCTACAGGAGCCCCCACTCTACTCCTACCCCTAGGACAGCAAGGGTTAAATACTTACCTCCTCTGTGAATGATCAGGAGATGACAGGGCGGGGCTTCTTTGGTGCATTTGTTGTGGCACTTTAACCTGAGAGAGAAAAAGAGAGAGAAAGATAGATGGATGGATGTATGGATGGATGGATGGATGGATGGGTTGGTGGATAGGTGAGTGAATATGTGTGGATGGATGGATGGATGGATGGATGGATGGATGGATGGATGGATGGATGGATGGATGGATGTGTGGGTGGGTGGGTGTGTAGATGGATGAATAGATGGGTGGGTGGGTGGATGGGTGGATGGATGGATGGACGGGTGGATGGGTGGATGTGTAAGTGGGTAGGTGTGAGGGTGGGTGGGTGGGTGTGTGGGTGTGTGGGTGGATGGATGGATGGATGGGTGGGTGGATGGATGAGTGGATGGATGGATGGATGGATGAGTGGATGGATGGAATGTCCCAGTGGTTCAGAAGGCTCTGAGTACTGTGGATACCAAGATGTGAGATAAGATGGGGTAGCTACTAAAAAAGCATATCCCTGGCACCCAGGAAATAACTCTGGATAGCGTTTGCTGCCATCCCACCCTTACTTACAGGTCAGTCCTGCGTGTCCCAAGAATGGGTAGCAACTGTTTCACTAACAGCACTCACTTCATGCTTTGGAAGACATTTTCCCCTATCGGTCTGTATTTATCATCATCACCACCATACAATCCTAATGATCATCTACCATTTACTTGAAAACTCATTTGCCAGCCATTGCACTAAGCATTTTACATATACTATGCCATTGGATCTTTACAACAACCTTACAAAATGGGTATTACTATCATTCCCATTTTACAGATGGAAAAACTAAGATTAACTGACTTGTCTTGGCAGACACCCTGGGTTACTGCTGCCAAAGGTGGCCTCTCATTCTTCGTAAGTGCTCTTGCTATAGAAGACAGCCAACCAAGACTTCCAATTAGGATGACACTAGTAGCAGGTATTAACTTCCAAAGGTAATAAGTTTAAGAGTTTAGAGTCAAAATGTCTTCCTTTGAGACAAGTCTAAGATGTCACCTTAACCTTCCCCATACCATTGCCTAACTGGAAAAAGATAATAAAAATCCCAAGTTATTATGCCCGATTTTGACTTTTATTTAGAATTTTATGTCAATAGGATGGATACACTCTATGGCAGATGCTATCAGCGCTTCACCCATATCCTTTTGGATCCCTTTACCATTTTTGTGTGTACCCAGCCTACCTTCCAACAGCCAACACCTTTGCCAACAAGGTTGCTCTCAGGCTGCATAAAGGTTTAATATTAACACACTCTATACAGAGAAGTGGGAACTTTAGATTTGCCTTCGACCCTCTTCTTCTCTACAGCTTTGATAGTTCTGTTTGACAGAATGGTTCAAACGCCCATAGACTTGACATTGATTCTCCCCATTAGTTTAGCACAGAAGGTCTCAAGGTGGAGTCCCTAGAGCAGCAGCATCAGCGCCATCTGGAAACTTTTTAAAAATGCAACTTCTGGGCCCCGGATCTGACAAATCAGAGACTTGGGGCCGTGAGGCAGCAATCTGTTTTAACAAGTCCTCTGGGTGAGTCCAACGCACTCAAGTGTGAGAACCACTGGTCTAGTTGATGGTTTTGGAACGTCTGGGCATGTTTTCCCAATTTTTCTTGTGTTCAGTATTTTATGCAGTGCAAGGAGAGACAGGGGCAGCATGAAAAACGCCGAATCACGTCGTGAGAACGTGAGTCCATCTCTATTTCTCCTTCACTCTGATTGCATCGGGGAGGTTTCTCGTGCTAATGTGTCTTTACATCTCTCTACCACGTGCTAACTCCAGTCCCAGATCTGGACGGACAACAGTATCCACAGAGAATTTAATACATTTGTTTTTTCCATTTGAATGTCTAATTTTTCTGGCTGCTTTACATTAATGGCAAGTGAGGCTGATATTTCACTCACGATAATAAGATATGTTTTCATCTTTAAATAAAATTACTTAAGTTAAAAAGGCCGTAAATAGTAAATAAATACATGCCGGGCTGCTATGTAAATATGACAAAACCATGATAGAGTGGTGAGCAAATGGCTGAGTGAGACTGGAAAAAGCTGGCTTAGACAATCTGGAATCTTCAGAAAGTGGTGGCAGCTCTTGGCACCCAAAAGTCTTAATGGTTGAAAAAAAAAATTGCCTCTTGGCCCTTTGGCTAAGATCAAGCATAGTAAGGTGGTTGGAAAACATTAGGAGGTGCTACTGGTCAGGAATGCCATTAAGGCTGTATGACTCAAAGAAACAAGAGCGAACCCTTCTGCAATGCTTACGATGTACCGAGCAATGCTCTCGATGCTTTACACAATTTATTCAACCCTCGTAGCAACACTAAAAAGTAGGAACTGTTGTTATCCCCATTTTACAGAGAGGTGGAAGATCAACAAACTTGGAAAACTTGCCCAAGGTCAAATAGCCAGTAAGAGACAGGGACCCCCCCCCAGACCAGCTCTAACCACCGGGCCTCCAAGGCATCCACTCTTCTCTTTTCACATCTCAGGGTTCATAAAGGGGAAGTTTCTGGGGTCTATAAACAGCTGAGTTGAAATGTCCTTCTCTGAGACAAGCCTATGATGTCACCTTGCTCTTTGCACTACGGTTGCCTGACTTCACAAGTAAAATAAAAATCCCACGTTACTGCAAACTGACTTTGTCTTTTTTTTTTTCTCTAAGGTCCCCAGACCCTCAGACCTATATGTAGCAAAGGTCCCAGCTCCAAGGGAGATGACCCGTGTTACATCAGAACCCTGATGCGAAGCTCTGCAGAATTCAAAGCTAGCCTTTCATTTTTCTACAAACACTTAACCGGGACATGCACTGAACAAGGCAGATGAAGCCACCATGGGATAATAAAAGGGTAAACAAACATCAGATAATTGCAGGGGTGCTAAGATCACACACACAGAAAAAAATAATACAGGGAAATGGGATGGAGAATGATGGGAGTGGGGTGAGGACTTCTAGCAGGCACAAAGGCTGGGAGCAAGATTAAGTCTGGTGGGTTCAGGGGTCGGAAGTTAAGGGTCGATAAGGCTGAAGGGAAGAGAACAAGACAGGAGGAAGAAGAGGTGGGCAGGGGCCCCAGTGTTTGATGCCACAGCACCAGAAGCCACTAGAGGCTTTGGACAATGACACGGTCAGATGGATGTTTGGGAAGCCCTGAGTTGGAAACAGTTGAACCAAGAAGCTTCTGCATGCTGTCCTGTTTGA
Organism: Eidolon dupreanum; assembly: GCA_028627145.1. NCBI lineage: Eukaryota > Metazoa > Chordata > Mammalia > Chiroptera > Pteropodidae > Eidolon > Eidolon dupreanum. The sequence goes on along the minus strand of JAQQSQ010002788.1, from coordinate 6,810 downwards.
AATAGCTCAACCCTACCCTGGAAGCTTCCAGAAAGAATTTGTTCCTTTCAGCCACCCCCCGCCTACAAGTCTTCTTGAACAAACCCACCACAAGGATAACGTGCAGATGTGAAGAAGCCCATTTGCGATCGCGACAGCACTGTGAGCAGGAGCCGGCCATTCAACGTTAACCTTTGGTCCACATCTGAATCAGGACAAGACAGGTAAGCCCCTTGTTGCTTTCTCTTGCAGTAATGGAAAAGCCCTCCTTCACCTCTGGCTGAGAGGTGGGAGATGGAGCTTCACAGGGCAGAGTTAGGACTGGAAGCACAACCACGGCTCATGCAGAAAGCCCGCGACACTTCACCTCTGCACGGAGGTTCCGATGTCAAGAACTAAAACCCACACCTCTAGGACCTGCTTATCGAGTTGGCAAGATTGGCTTAGGGCTGAAATCGACCAGACAACAGAGGGAAAGGGGTACAGGGACTGGGGCTGGATTTTTCCACAATGCAGACACTCTCTGACCCCCTTACGAAAAATCATTTTTCCAGTGGGAAATATGCACGATTCCACCCCAATTAGACTTTTCCTTCTCACTGCCCAAGGAAGAAAGAGCTGCTGGCATACAATTTATTGGCAGACCACCTGCTTCAGAATCAGATCCCCAAGGCTCACCCTCCGAGGTTCTGATTCGGTAAGTGAACGTGAATTTCTAGCAAGCGTATTACGGAGTTTGAGAACCATAAGAGGGACACATTGCGCTTCCCAGATGTGTCTGGGAGCCTAAACCTTGCGGAATACAGCATCCCCCTCCCAACAAAAAAATAAGGGAAATGAGGTCAGGATAGTACACCCAATGAATCTGAGTTCGAGTCCTGACACCACTACTTCCTGGCTGTGACGATTTGGGTAAGTGGCTGACCTGCTCTGAGCAGGGGCAGTCATACCATCTGCCCCACAGGGCTCAGCGAGGACGAATGATAAGACACAAGTAAGATGCCTAGGACAAATACCTGGAGTAGCATGTACCAGCCTTTTCAGTATGGTAGTTATCGTTATTATTGCTAGTTTGTGTGGCAAGCCCCTACGACCCTCTGCTGGGCGACTTTCTCTGGCTGGAAATGTGGGCTGGCTGGAATGCCTGGAGCCTTGAAACAGCCATGGTGGGAGCTGGGTGATGAATACCCTAGTTTCCTCTCTCTGGGGTGGGACAAGTCAGAAGTGTGTCAATGTGGGATTGGCCGTCAGCTGCCTACTGTCATGACTGTTCTTCAAGGTACCTGTGCTGGAGGCCTTTCTTTCTCAGTCTCTCTCCTCCACTGCTGGTGTGGCCTGGGATAGTCTTGCCAATAAACCAACCATTTGCCCTTGCATCCTTGTCTCAAGGTCTGTAAAAACAGAGGAGCCCACCGAGATTATTGCAAGAGGCTCAGAACACGAACGTGGTCTGTCCCAAAGCTCTCACACCACGACCAAGCCCTCTACTTGCCATCCCTTGTATGTGTCATTAGCCCACAGTCCTTAATAAATTTGGTTCTCCAGGTACTTTGTTTCACAGGAGGAAAGACGAGAGCTGGGGAGGGCACAGCTGATGACCTCAGACAAATCTCAGCCCCAGACACGCAGCCCAGAGGAGTGCCGTGACTTAGGACAGTGGCTCTGAGCAACCCCCAGGCACAAAGAAACATCATCCCTGGTTCCAGAAGGAGAAAAGCTTGGGCTTTAGAATCAGGCTGACCTGAGCTTGAATTACATAGAGTTCTACCTTCCTCAGACCAAGGGAATATCCGTCTGCCTTGCTGAGGTCTAGCTGCAAACTAACTGTCTCTTGCTGAGCTCAAACTGTCAAATCGCAATGAAGATCAAATGAGAAAATGCCCAAGCAATGCCCAGGTAGGCAGTCAATGGTCAAGGTCGCTGCCGGTGGGGCTGAACACACCGAGTGCACACAGAGAATGCCAGGCGGGTCACATACAGCCTGGAAACTTGGAAAAGATTTATTTAAAACTTTCATTGAAAATGGCTCATTTTTTTTTTTAAACTTCCAAGGCTAATAGGATAAGCTTCAGTTATCGAGAAAAGTTGCTTACGTGGAACTTCTCAGTCCCCAGAGGAGCCGCTGGCTAAATGAGACATCGTCTCCGTCTGAAAATTAAATATGTGAATTTATCTGGAGGGCAGGATCTGGGTCTTCCCCATCCTTGCAGCTCTCTTTCCCACCGGCCCCCCTTTTAGCTCCTGGCCTGGTGGCTGGTGTATAACATGCTGGATAAATACAGGAGAGATGGGGGAGCGAGAAAGAGAAAAAGAAAAAGGAAGGACAAGCAGAAGGGAAAACCTGTCAAATGCTACCGATGTAGGAGCATTAAGTGTCTATCAAAAAATTTTTTTTGAAAAATTATTTCTATTTCTTATCATTGTAACTCTTTAAGCATGCGAGATGCAAATATGTCCCTCTCTGCCCTCCATGTGAGGGTGGGAGACAGGAGTGTGACCAGAAGCAAACTGGACTTCTATGGATCTTGCCTGGGGAACTCTGGGGACAAATGGCCCCTTTATGAGCAGCTCTGCTGTTTCCTTAATGGATCTGTCATGGCCCCAGCAGCCCTGTGGAGCTGAAGCAAGCCTAGGGCCTGGCATGGTGCTGGGGTCATAACTAGTCTTCCCAGAGGAGGGACAGACAGGCTCAAGATTCTTGCTCATGAAGATAGTCATGTCCATTTCAAATAGTTCACTGGTTGGTTCTAACCAATTTATCAAAAGTTTGCTCTGAGCAACCCAAATCCTTGATTTCTCCTACTTTCTCTCATCCTACATTAGTTCGCTTTGCTATCCACCTAAGCAGGACACAGCGTTTCCTTACAGTGCAAATGGGACGTTTTAAAAACCTGGCCCCTAACGTCCAATTGAGGAAGTATTAAACGAATGCCAACTTTGGGCCAGGCGTTCTTACATGACCTGTTTGCTCTCAACAACAATGCCGTGAGTGATGAATATAGTTGCATCCATTTCGAAGTCAAGAAGACCGAGGCTCAGTCAGCAGCTCAATCACACAGACCGTAAAGGGTAGAGTCAGGATAGCTCATTCATTCACGCACACAGAAAGTATCACTGCCTTCCTCCTCTGTGCCGGGTGCTGTGTGAAGCACTGGGGTGTATAATAAAACAGGGTGGTGAGCATTCTTTTTTAAATCACTGTTCTTACCATCATCTAGCAAGGAGTTGACCCTCTAGGTATGTAAACTCATCTCTTATCATTGCAGGTATGAAAATCATTCCACTCATCCCATTGCCTCACAAATGCCTCCTAGAAATGATCCCATGTAGATAGAAACCAAGTTCTCGGGGCCCTGGGTTGGCAAGAACCACTTTCCCTCCAGAGAATGCTTTTGAGATCTATTCCACCAATGAATATTTACTGAGTACTCGCTATGTGCCAAGCACCGTACTAGCCCTGGGGGTGTAAATAGGGAGCGACCTGGAAACAGCCTTACTACCTTCAAATAGTTAAAAGTCTGGTCAAGGCAACAGGCAGGTAAATAGACAAACACAACGCAGCAGCGGTGTGTCATATGGAACGACAGGGAAGGGCAGGGTGTGGCACTCTGGATTTGAGTGGAGTCAGGGAGGGCTTCCAGGAGGAAGTGATCACTGAGCTGAGCTTGAAAGAAAAATGAGACCTAGCAGACGTGTGCAAGAAAGATCCAGGCTGAAACAATACGGTGCAAAGATCTGTCAGTGAGTGGGCATAGGGCACGCTGCAGAGGCTGATGCCCCAAGGAAGCTGCAGGTCTGGGCCTGAAGAGGGAGCTGCTGAGAGAGGAGGAAGGAAAGGTGAGCAGGGAACGGTGCAGGGTCTCATCATGAGAAAGGGTTTTTATTCCGAGAGCAAGGGGAGAACCAATGAAGGATTTTTAAACAGGGAGGTGAAGGCTAGATAAGCATTTTGCAAAGACCCCCACCCTCCACCCCGGCAGCTTGGACATTTATTACTGGAGGGCACGAAGCTCTCTATTTTTTCTACTCCTGGCCTCTGCTTGCCTTTTTGCAGGTCACTGCATTAAGTGCTCCTTGACTTCTTGTAAAATCACTAAACCAAATCATGACCCCCTTTGCTGTGGGGCCCATTTCACTGAATGGCCCAACCCCGCAGTTTTGTCTTAATTTGTTTCCCCCTGGTCTCTTATTTGAGCCAAATGCTTCTAGAAACGCCTCCATAGGTTCTCAGTGAAGGATATCAAAATACCCCCTCCCCCGCTGCTGGCAACTCAGTGGGGCTGAACTCTTTGGCCTACAATTCGTAGGAAGAAAAACTCAATAACAAAAAATGAGGAAGGGTGTTGGGGAGTCTGAACTTATAAATCAGACTGCAGGCTCCCGCAGCATAATGAAAAATAATCAGGAAATCCTCGGCACTGTTCTCTCCATATGAGGACACTGTGGGGAAGCTGGAGATTTATTAGCTGCTGGGGGTACACCCACCCCTGCTTCATCCCCCAACTTTCCTGAGAGAGGAGAAAGTGACCAGCATCGTCTTGGCTCCCAGGACCTAGAGGTATTTATCAGAGCACAAAGAACCAATTGTCATCTCTCAATTCAAGAAAGGATGATGGGAGAGGGTGGCAGGCGGGAGGAGGAGTCAGGCTGAGATCAGTCTCACCTTCTCTTCTGCTTGTTTAGTTCAAGGAGAAGCAGAAGGGGGACAGGCATTTGTTGCCACCATGCTGTGTGGCCGGCCCTTTGCCCGTGGAATGTACTTAAGAGTCGGGATCTTGAATCAGAGGGATCAGTGAGTTTGAGGAGCAGATCCACTCACCATGAGAGTTTGGGTCAGTGATTTACTCCTGAAGGCCTCTGTTTCCTCATCCGTAACACGGGAATTACAGCAGACCCTACCTTCCACGGTTGTTGCAGAGATTAAATGAGGTCATGCATGTAGAGTGTTTAGCAAAATGTCTGGCATTCAGTGAGCCCTCAGGATGTGATATCATCATCCTCACCATCCTCATCACCATCATTTTGATCATCACCCCCATCATTACCATCACCATCAATATCACCATCATCACCGGCACCAGCACCAGGACCAGCATCACCACCATCACCATCATCACCACCATTTTGATCCTCACCCCATCATCATCCCCATCATTACCATCACCATCAACACCACCATCACCACCACCACCACCACCACCATCATCGTCATCACATCCAATCTCCACCTCAGCCTCCAGTAGAGTTATAATAATCCCTCACACACAAAAGTAATTAGACCCACATTTTTGCTTATAATAGATAAGAACGCCTATCAGGGACCATTAATTCCCATTATGATTATTGCAAAAACTGAAGTGTTTCTATTAATGGAAAAGTAAGTTCAGGCTTCAAGCTCGTGATCACTGAAATGCATGCTCATAATTACATCCTGCCAATATCCTGCCTGTTGCACAAATTCCTGAAGCTTCCAGGAACTGTGTAGCAGCTGCAACATCAGCACTTGTCATTTCCCCAGTTTTTCAAGAGCTGGAAAAACTAGTGTGCCCAGTAGCTCAAAGCAACCATGGCTTACTTCACACTTTTATCTCCTCATCAACTGTGGCTGGAGCCATTTTGCAAAAACAGGACATTTTCAAATAAACCATGTATTTGCTGCAAGAATACAGGCTAGGAAGACATACAGGGCAAGAAAGGAACCAAAGAACGCATGAAATCCAAGTGAAAAGATCCATTCACAGAGGAAAACTGGATAAAGGAATATATGACTCATTTAAACAAAAAAATAGTAAAGCGACAGCTTACACGAAAAGAAAGATACAGGCACGTCCAGCCAGCCTACTGTAGGCAGGAGGACAGAGCACTTGTACAAAGTACATCAAAACACCTTTGGACTCTCAATTGGAACTCTTGCGCTCGTTAACTCTGTTTCCACACACCACTGTTTACCTATCTAGGAAAATGCTATGGGTCTCAATTCTCCCGAAGTGGGCAGTGACCTTAACTGGAACACGTGACATGTTCCTACTAGCACAGACCTTCCTCGACTAATCTGGGTCACCTGGGACATGGGACTTCCAGTGCTCAACCCCGGAAAGTCTCAGGCAAACCAATGTGTTTGACTGCTTTATAATCTGCTGAATCTTTTAGTAGCATCAGCCTATTGCTGGCATTCTAAAACCAAATGATGCATACCACAGTCCCATGGGTTGGGAGTGAGCGATTTATTATATAAACCAGCAGTTCTCCACGGAGGGTAATTTCACCCTCCACCCCCAACCCCAGGCACAGTTAGCAATGTCTGGAGATCTGTTTGGTTGTTGCAACTGGGGGGTTCTATTAACATCTAGTGGGTAGAGGTCAGGGATGCTGTTAAACATCCTATAATGCACAGGGCAGCCCCCAAATGAAGAATTATCTGTCCCAAAATATCAACAGTGCCGAGATTGAGAAACCCTGATATAAACCCTTTGTACATCTCCCAACAAGTTGGCTGGTGCAGAAAATCCCGAAAGGGAAAAGAAAAATGAGAACAATAGGAAAGTAGGAAATATGCTAAATTTTCCAGACCTTTGACCTTCTTTCGGCCCATAGAGGTGATATGGTTGAGTATGTTCCTTTTTATACTTTGTATTAATAGAAAATCCATTTCTGCAATGAAAAAAAAAATGCTGAATAACTTATTTAAAGATTCTGACTTGAAGGAATCCCCAAGTTGTCAAGGTGATTGGGCCGCTGACCTGTCATATCACATCGAATGAATGACTGTATTAGCCTCATTTTCCATCAGAGAGGTTTAGATGTTTTCCCAGAGCCACACAGCTGGGAGGC
>JAQQSQ010000278.1:0-14828 GCA_028627145.1 Eidolon dupreanum | reverse complement strand
TGGGCTCCCCAGCTCTTGTTACACAAAATTTGCCTTGAAAACCAGCAGAGATTGTGGCTGAGTGAGACGGAGACGACTGGAGTCCCAGGTGTTCCCCTTAATTTTCCCGCACGCAGACTTACCTGATGATGACTCTCGCTGAGCCCCAGTGCTAGGGCTGTAGCTCTAAGGGCACCAGGGACACATGGGGAGGAATTGAGCTGTCTGGCTTCAGGGTGAGGGCTGGAGGGGCAGCTTTCTCCCAGACAGAAATGCCAGCAGAGCCCACTGTCCGTTTGTTGAGCCCTCTTCCCTCCCAGTATGCAGACTGGGCCGCCATACCGAGTCTCCATCAACCTGGCTGACTCTGTTGGCCCCACCCAGGTGATTCCCTGAGACCCTGCCCCTCCCAACTTCTGGGCCCACCCAAGTACTTCCGGAGGCTTTTCCTTACAAGTGGCGTATCTTGGCTCCTCCTGCAGGCTTTTCTAAAATCTCTCGGAGATTTGCAAAGCCCAAACAAGCAGCATCTGGCTGCAGCAGGTGCAGTATCGGTTCCCGAGCAGCCTCTAGCCTGGCACTAGTGGCAGCCGGCCTCAGTTTGCAGCTTGGCTTCTTGAGGTACCTCAAGCCCAGCTTGGGTGGCGGCCATCTGCAGATTGCTTGGTGGCTCATGCCAGGTTGTCCTGAGTAGAGCAGTGGTTGTTGCTGAACTTTGCTTTTGGTAGGGACCCTCCAAGGAGGCACCTGGCTGCACATCTGGTGATCGGCTTTAGTCCAACCTGGCACACTGCCCAGCGCGATATCTGAGAATGACACACCCAAAGGGCAGACTGGGTCAGTGCGACGAGGTCAGAACCAGCATCTCATCAACCATGGCAACACCCCACGAAGGGTTTACCTGAAGCCATGTACCAGGGCCTCGTGAACAAACCAGAAACCAAATACACAGCTGCAATCTGGTGACAGATAAAAGCCAGCAACATGAAGCTACACCATCGGCCATGAGTGCCGTGGCCAAATGGCGCCCATGATGTCCCCTTCCGTTGGAGAGAAAGATATGCTGATGACATTTCTAAACCTGTGTTGTTAACCAGTGAATTTTGCTGGGTTTTAAGATGTATGTTTAACTCAGTGGACCCCATTTTTTCTTAAAACATTTTAATGTAAAGAAAAATGTGATGAATTTTTCTGATAAAGTAGTGAAATGTCTCCTTTGCCATGATAAGCAATAGAAAATAATTAAGAAAAATGCTTCCGGCTTCTTTCAGCAGTTTGAAACCCTTTCCGGCCGGAAAAATTTATCCATTAAAGCTCTCAATGGGAATTCTCACTGCGAGAAAATGACGATGCTATTTATTCAGCCCAAATGGGAAATATCCATAGAATTCTTTCTTCTCCTTGAATCTATTGCATTCAATTTGACAATGATGTTTATAAATACAAATGGAGTCTGATCTAAGGGTCTTCGTATGCTACTTTAATCCCAAAAACAGTAATAATCTCAGAACCCGGATTGCCGAAGACACGCCCATCATTTGACATCACCTAGTTGATTCGACAGGCTCAAAATTGACTTAATTCTGTTCCCCTGTGAAATGGCCACACAACGTGTGCGCTGCTGCTGTCGAGCTCGCTGGCCACGCAGTGGCTGCTTCAGTCCTCTTACGTGGAATCCAAACCCACATGTTATTTTAGGGCGACAGCTAAAACTGCACCCCCCAAACACTCTTGCTACTAAGTTACTGGCGACCTGAGTTCTTTCAGCCAATGTCGTACGTGCCTACGTCTGCAGGCTAGACCGCCAGGAGACCTTTAAATGGAGTGCCCTCTTCCCGTAATCCGATCTCTCATTTTTGCTGCTTTGAATGTGGTGATGGCTGGAGCTCCAGCAGCCACTTTGGAACATAAGGGAAATTTTCAGGATAGCAATGCTGGCCTCTCGGTGAAGCACCTCAACTTCCCCTGGAGGAGTAGAGAAGCACTCAGAGCTCACTGCATATTGTTGCTTTGCTCTGATGCTCTCTCTCTCTCAAAGGTCCTTTGCCCCTCGCCCTGGTGGAGAAGGCCCACCCAGGTGTCACTATCCCATGCCCCCCATTCCCGTCGGGAAGGGCTCACTGTGCCCAGAGCGGAAGGGTGCGCTGTCCAGCCCTCACCTGCCCCCATCTGACTGCATGCCTCCCAAGGACGACGCTTCTGCCTTCTTCACGGTTGGCCCACCACTCCGTGTCTACAGCACCCACCACCTACTGATGCGCATGAATGTCTTCACCGACACTGATGGAAGGACTGTGTGTGTGTCGGTGTGTGTGTGCATGCCTGTGCGACTTTGAGGGCTCTGAATTATTCCATGTGACCGTGGGTTGTCACGTGCCATAAACATGCCACACCAAAACCCAAATGCCTGAGCTGAAACAGTGCAGGCCAAGGACAAGCCAAGGAGGGAAACGCGATCAAACAGGTCTGAAGACTTTAAATGTCTACATCCCGTTTGTGTAGGAAGATGCGTGATGGAAGTGTCTGCATCATGCTCCCAAACACCAAACCGTGGGGCGGGCTGCGTGTGGTCCGCGCGTTTCTGAGATGTTTTAGGGTGATTGTGTTGAGCTGCTTTCCAATTCGATGTCCACTGAACCAAGCTAACTGTGACCTTAAGCTCCCTATTCTTTACTGTTATAAAAATATACTACATCTTGAGTTTGCGTAATGGCTTTACCGCATCCTGTTTAGACATCTGGGTAAAGATAAGCTAGCTATATCTTTAGATTACTAGAACTGGAACATCCCTGTGATCTCTGCCTCACGAAGTCCCCTACTCAGAACACTTTCAAAAGAAGGAAGTGTGTTCAAAAGTCTCAGCTGTGCAACCTTAAGCCCAAAGGCATAAAATATCTGCATGATTTATAAATGCAACTGGCATCTTCGGCATTAACACGGGGTTTGACCTTTTGTGTCCAGTCTACCAGGACATGGCATTTTGGCTTGTTGGGTTTCTTTTTCCTTCCTGTTTATTGTCGAAAGGCATTCCTTGAAGCAGACTTCAAAAATGCAGCAGCTCAAAGACTAGGAAAGTAGGCCTGCGAGCAGAACTTAGCAGAATAAAACTCAAACGTCAACCTTTTCAAGCTTTGAGAGAGCTAGGGAAGCTGTGTGTCCTCGGCGCCTAAATCCAACGGGCTCCCTAAGCGTGTGGGGAGACACGCAGGCAAAAACACGTTTACATTCCAAGGGCCAGGCAAAGAAAAAGCACATTTTGGTATGAAACGCATTCACATTTCACAATTTTATTTACTGATTCGGCAACAATAATATAGGATTACATCTTTCATTTTGACAATGATGATTTTAGAATTGGGGAAAAAATCATAAAACTCTAAACTGAACTTCTTTAAGAAAGTATGATCCATGTGAATCATTCAATCAAAACTGTCCATGATCCGCTTAATCCTTATCATATACAACTATCTCTAGTCTAGAATGATATTTAGGAAAGACACGTTTTAGTGAAATCTCGCTTTAGGAAGGAACGTCACAAGAAAGTGTTTTTCTTTGATCACAAGCTACTGCTGCTCAGAAACCTAATTGAATAAGGTCAAATTTTAAAAGGAAAGTAAAGTGGTCCTCTGCTGAGGTTTGAGAAAATGTCATTTGAAGAAGGCTGGGCAACATCTCAACTCAGAAGCATCTGACTGGAAACTATTTTCAGTAGCAGACACACTGGCTTTTTGGATTTCACTAACATAAGGCACAAAACGTCGGATTTACACAGCCTTGTGGAGCCACTCCTCAGGACTTCATGTCTGAAGACACTCTGAGAGCAAGAATTCTAAAAATGACATAATTTTTAGAAGTTTTTAAAAATGTTTGAAATTTATATACTATATGTTGCACTACTTCTGCTCATGTAATTAGAAGGTAACTGGATATTTCCTTAGAGTATCGGTTCTCATGCTGGAATGAGCATCATAAGCCCCTGTGGGGGGTTGAAAACCCAGGGGACAGGGCCCCCCAGCGTGTCTGAGTCACCGGGAGGGGCCTGGCAATCTGCATGCTAACGAGCAACCAGGGCTCACCGGTGTGGTTACTGTGGGACCACCACACTCAAAACCACTGGCTAAAAATAATTTTAAAATGGCAATTGTAATCCAAATTATAAAACTTCTGTAAATGAATGACAGAGTACCCAGTTTGATTTATTTAATTTGGCTAAAGGGTCGACTAAAAAACTGTGCGATTCTTATTTTTAAAGCATCTTTTAGACGAAAAAGTAGAAATTTTTTTCATGTCCTACCATATAATGTCCACCAGCATCAGAAAAGGTTTGCATTTAAATCATTGAATTAATAAGACTTCTAAGCATAACTACTAAAAAGATGACAAGACCAGAACACAATCCCAGGTACCGTTTCCTAGACAAATAGGTTAGTGAAGTTTTTAACCTTGGGGGCCTCGGCTTCCTTAATAGTAAAATGAGCGGTTTGAAACGGACAATCTCCAGGCTGTCGCAGAAGCCGGCCCCACCCCGCTGTGGCAAGGAGAGTGTGTGTGGGAAGGACCCCCCCCCCCAAGTCTGCGGAAAAGAAAGAGCTTCCCGTGCGCTGATTATTAGCTAATGGAGTTTCGGAGCAGAAGATGGAGCAGAACGTGAAACGTGCGGCCTGGGGCGCGTTTTCTGGCCTCCGGCCTGCACTCGCTTCTGGGATCTCTGGGGGCTACGTGCAGCAAAGGGCGGGGTTCCATTCCTCTGACGACACTTCCTGCCTCCTCAGACAGGCAGGGGACCTGCCCGGCAGCCGTCGTTGGGTGGGTCAGCTGCAGTCTGCGGCTGCTCAGTAGCAAAACCAATAAACACCTGCAAGAAACAATGAAAATGACTGTCGACCTGTGAGAATCCTCGGCCTTTAGTTCTCGGGTATGATAAGAAGGGACGTCCTCTCAGACCATTGCGCAGCTTTGCCTAAAAACCGCAGACTCTTCACGCACGCCACACCCTCCTCAACCACCGTGCACAGGTGAACCCACTGGAACCAGGCTCTAGCATGACGAGCAGTTCTGGACAGGTAACGCCTGCCCTGGAAATTCTCAGAGCCTTCCGCGTGCCTTTACAGCGAAGTCGTGGTTTCGTCTCACATCCCGAGACTCTTGGTAAACCAAGCATCCTTCTCAAAGTTCACTGTCACCCACGGTGGTGCGCCCCCAGTCATCTGGGGGGTGGGTCAAGGGCAGAGGCAAGGTTAACGGGGCATCATTTACCTGCCAAGTGACCACTTTAACCACCAACAAACTGAAGCCCCGCTCGAAATGCACCTCGAGCAGAGAGCACACAATGAACAAACCTAACACCACCTCCCTTATCAGCATGTCGCTAAATCTAACAGTGAAGAATTAAATGAAAAGGTGACCTCCAGAAGCAACCTGGCTAACTTTTACACTAACCCAGCTGGATCAGGCCTCACAAACATACCCAAACGCAGCCTGGGGACTCCTGCAGGTACCGTACCTGCTCCAAAGTGGTCTGGTTGATGGAGTAGTGCTGGATACCCAACGAGGCCTTGTTGGTCTCTAGAACTTTGAACAGGTCAGCTAAGCACCCGGATCTCTCTGGCACATGATATTCCAATAAGTTAAGGCGCTGACCCTAGAAGCCAAAACAAAGTACCACCCAATTAGAAATTATTAAACAAAATTGATCACACCGTATTTAATCCTCAGTTATCTTTTCTGAAACCCCACCCTTAAATGCCAGCTAGGCACGCGGGTCAAGTCCGCGAGTCTCTGGCATGGTTAGTGATGGCGTCCCCTGTGAGACGCACTTGAGGAGCGCCGCTCCCCTGGGGGCCGCTTGTGTGCCCCGCGTTGCCGCAGGGCGATCAGGCCTCTGCAAGGCGTAAGGAGATGCCTAGAGAGAGCTGAGCTGTAGGAGGCAGACGAGGCACCCACGCCGGGTGGACGGGCGTCGCAGCCCCACCCCGGGGCCCGGGCTTAGCTCCCGGCTGTCCTCGCCACCGGCTGGGCGCCTCTTGTTTAGCTGCTCTGGGCCGCTTCTTCAAATGGGCGAAGGCGGGCGACAGCTGTGTCACGGGTCATGCAGAGCAGCACTCGAGCTGAGTGCCGGGGTCCCGCACGGCACGCTCTGGCCTGGTCGGTTTCTGCTCACTGGCCGTGGCTGAAGCAGACGGGCGGCAGCTCCCGCACGGGCGGCCGCCCCGTAGAAGCCACGACAGACCAGCACACGCTGCCTCACGCTAGGGGGCGGTGGGTGGCGCTTCTCGGTGGCAGAGGCCCAGGAATGGCCTGGCCGCCTTGCACGGCGGGCCTGGGATCCAGTGTGCCCAGCTCCCGGGCGAGGGACAGGCCGCCAGTGCAGGGGCCCAGCGAGTCGGGCTTGACGCACGGGGGGCGTCCGACCCCACGCGCGGTCGCTTCTCGTGAAATCCCGGGGACCCGTCACGGCCGTGACTGTCACGAGACCAGGCGGGACCGCGATTCTGAGCTTCTGCGCCCGAGCAAAGCCGGCTGCAAGGAGCCGTGCCCCGGGTGGGAGGGGCGTGCAAGCAATCTCGTCGGGGGGACCGGGGAGGACCCAGGGGCAACCGACGTCCGCCGCCCGCGCCACGTCTGGGGGTGCGGTGGCCTCTGCTTTGCCACGAGGCCGAGACAACGGGCAGAGTGACGGCAGCGTGACATTACAGCGGGAAAGCAGAGCAGCAGGCCCGTGCGTGAGACCTGCCTCAGCGGAGAGCGAAGCGGTGTGGGGCAGAAGCGCTACCTTGAACTGGGTCCCCGGAACACAGCGCTGCAGGTGGTGGGACACCGCGTCCGGCCGGCCTCCCTGCCCGCGCAGCCAGACCTTGACCGTGTGTCCGCCGCCAAACCTGAGGGCGGAAGAAGCAGAGGCGTCACGTGCTGGCGGCCCGGCAGGCGTGCGGAGGAGCGAGCCGCTGGGCCGCGGCCGCCACGCGTGGGAAGCACGTGAACATGCGGTGGGACCGGGCTCTGGAAGGCCGCTCTTTCTGACGAAGCAGCTCACGACTGGGGGAGGAGACGGCAGAGCGAGAATCTGAGCACTCACCACACAAACACACACGGTGGGAGGGGACAGGGGCCAGAGAAGTGACACGTGCACGCTGGGGCCCACTGTCCCCATCAGCAGCGGCGGTGGCCCTGTGGCACTGTCTGCTGCTGTGCTTTGGAAAACTCACGTTAAACTCTGGTAGTTTCTAACTTTCCCTCTAAACATATACACATAAAAATACTTAATATCTTTCGAAATGGACTCTCATTTGAACTAAGCCACTCCCGACATTGCTCTAGAGATTCTGAATTCCACAGGTCTTAAAAAAAGAAAAAAAGTTAAGAGAAAATGTTCCTGAAACAGGTCAGCAGATGTCTCAGGGTCTCCCTAGCATGGTCAGTAAGGCTCCCAGCACCTTCGATGACTAAGTCGTCACGGTTACCAGATCCATTTATGATGCAGTATCTCACTCATAGTCGCTTGCCTTTCGCATTTCTGCCTCTAAGATCAAAATTCCATGAAGGATCCATTTGCGTCCCGTCCTTTCCGCAGTCGAAGGCTGACGCAGCAGCCCAGGAGCCACCGGCTTCCGCGCTCGCTGCTGGCTGAGGGTGTCCGGGAAGCCCATGTGCAGGCGTCACGGGCGCCGTGGCGGCCACGTAAACATAGACAGACAGCATCAGCCGCCGGGACGGGCCCGTGGGAAGCATCGGCCACTGTTTGCGGGATGTTCCGGTTCCGCACGCACGACCGTAACGCTGTGTGTCACAAACGCTGAACCAGGGACGCACCCGTGGGAGAACACGGCCACCCAGGCGCCACGGGACGCCCGGCGACGTCTGCCGGCCCAGCGGCCTCGCGCGGCGGCCGGTTCGCCCGTCCGTCGGAACAACTGCCACCCTGCGCTGCGGTTACGTGTCCGCGTCTGCCACTGGGCCGTGGGCTCGTCGAGGCGAGGGGCCGCGCCACGGTCGTCTCTCACAAAACAGAAAAGGCGCCCGATGATCAGGATCCGCGACGTGATGCTGAGCTCACGAAACACGTGTCGAGCACTGTACTCCGGGGACAAGCAGCAGTCGGCTCTTTCTCAAGGGAAGACGTGAGAATACGAAGGCAGTGTGTCGTCCTTCGGTGAAGCGACAGGTCTGGGTGAGTCACTCATGATCTGAATTCCAAGGCCAGAGGCGTCGCCCGCAAGGCCCAGTACGGGAGGGCGGGCGGGCCAGACATAGCCCCGGAGCCACAACAGAGCAGCACCGGCCGCTCGGGGGACGCGACGCCCTGGCCCGTCTCACAGATCAGGGGCAAGGACGTGGGGCCGGGCCGGCTTCTTCCCCCGAGAAGAACCGTTCGCAGTGAAGGATGAACTCGGCGCCCAGTGGCGGCAGCGGCAGCGCGGAGAAGCGGAGCGTGGCAGCCAGCGTGCCACCGTCACTCCCAGGCGGGCAGAGTCAGCACCGTGCTCAGGTGTGAAGATGGCGCTGGCGTCCGGAACCCGTGGGCCGTCTTTAAGGCAGCGGTCCGTCGCTGGGGGGCGGCACCCTGAGCGAAGCGTCCACGTGTGCAGCGACGCTCGGAGGCGCTGAATCCGACTTGGCACGAAGCGCAGTGTCGCGCACGGTGACGCGTTCGTGTGCAGCCTCCCAGACGTTGTCGCGCTAACAGCTCCTGGGCCGGCGGCGACCCTCCCTCGTCTGGGGACAGTCCACGGGGCGGTGTCCGGCAGGGCCTGGCCTGCGGGGCCCGCGGCAGCGAGGCTGACCGAGCCCGGAGCACGGGCGGCCCCTCCCCGGTGAGCACCCCGACGGGCACCCCGACCCAAGCACCGCACACTTATTCTCTCCACAAAGCGAACATATTCCAGCCTCGGACCTGTGACTACTTAACGCATCTCTGCTTCAAACTCTGACTTTAAAAACATTGACTAAACGAAAACAAAAAGATTTACTAACTTAAATTAGTAAATGAATCTATGTAAAAAATGGATTAAACAACCAAGTAAAAGGAAATTGAAAACTTTCAAATCTCTTTAGGCGACATAATTTTTTAAAAGTTGTAGTGGGGCATAAAAATGCTCATAGAACTTGGTAACAATCATTAAGAATCCCAAAAGCACGTGGAAAAAAGGCACGAAGAGACGGTTGAGCAGGAAGAACCGAGTTGTTCGCGGACACAGGGCGGCCTGGGTCTTACTCGTCGCCGTGAAGCAGCCCATGACCCTCCTCCACCCGCTCAAGTCGCCAGCCAGCCTTTCAGAAGCACGGCGCTCGGGACGGGCACAGGCGGCCCGAGTGCTCTGGACGAGGGGACGCCGCACAGCCTGTTAGCGGGGACTTCGAATCGATGAGACACATGCTGTCCCGTCTCCACCCCGACTGTGTGCACAGCGGCGTCCCAGCCCGCCTGTCCCCGCGGCCAGCCCGCCTGTCCCCACGGCCAGCCCCCGTCCCTGCGGCCAGCCCCCGTCCCCGCGGCCAGCCCCCCGTCCCCGCGGCCAGCCCCCCGTCCCCGCGGCCAGACCCCCGTCCCCGCGGCCAGCCCCCGTCCCCGCGGCCAGCTCACCCATCCCCATGGGGAGACGGGGGGCTGGGCGGGGAGGCGCGGTGTCCAGACGCACCGTCGTGGGGCTTCCGGGCCCCCCGCTCGGGGCCCTCGCCTCCCTGTCCTGTGACACGCGGGCCGTGCTGCCTCCGACATGTGCTGTGATCCACGGGAAACTCACGCGAAGAGAGAAACGTGACGTACCTGCTCTTGATGTGCTGCGGGGACCCCAGGCACCGGAAGCTGCCGTCGACCATGATGGCGAGTCTCGTGCACAGGGCCTCGCACTCCTCCATGCTGCGGGAGACAGGAGGGGCGCGTGAGCGAGGCGCGTGAGCGAGGCGCGTGAGCGAGGCACACCTGGGGAGGGGCGCATGTGAGCACTGCACACCTGGGGGTGGGGCTCAAACCCAACAGCACGAACGGAGCGGCGGCCGCCAGGCCCCGAGCAGCCGGCTGGTCATCCACAGACACCCGCGAGGCCCGAGGAGCACCTTCAGATGCTTCGCCCGGGGCCAGCCACGCAGTTAACAAACACCCCAGCCCTTCCGCACCCCAGGGAGACCAGCTGCAGAGGCACAGGAAACACCTCTCAGCCACGCAACACAGAAATGCAGAACAGGTGAGAATGACCTCACAGAACCTGTGGACGTTCTCTGAAGAGAAATGAGATTCAGTGATGGACTTAGGTGGAATCTTGAATCAACGGAAAGATATATCAACAAAAGGAAAGAATGGGTATTTTTAAAGTGGGAAATTATTATAGTATGAAAATTCCTATAATATAAAAATTATGATATAAAAAAATAGTACATGTAAGTGTAAGTGTAAAAAATAAGCATAAATGTAATACGATAGGTAAACGAATTATGTAAAATATATTTATTATCTATGAAACAAATACAAGTTATATTTTAATACAGTATGATATAATAACATTAGAATTTGAATTATAATTTAGTTTGTAATATAACAATATAATTTTGATGTAAAATATGTAATAGATTTATAATTTTTAATTTTGTTATAGTTAAATAAAAATATAATATAAATTATAATAAGGATATAGTATAATACCAATCAACATTTTATCACTCTCAATGAAAACAAATTAAAATAATTATGAAGTATGCCTTTGAAATTGCTTAGTGAGAGGCAGAAAAGCACGGAACAGAGAGTCGTGGGGGAGACTCGCTCCGGAAAGCGGTGGCATTTGCCGTGCGGCTGGATGACCAGACGGGTCAGCACGCGGAGGAAGCGCAGGCCGCCCCGGGGTCAAGGCGACGGCGCTGGGAGCCCTGGCGTCTTAACAGAAGTGGCCGCCGCACGTCAGACCCTGAGCACAGCGGCCGCAGAACTGAGGAGGGACCGCCCGGCCTCCGTGACAGACCCCAGGGTTCCCACGTCACCTGACACCAGCTGCTGCGACGCCAAACGAGCAGGACTCAGAGGGAAACCGCGGGGTGTGCAGCCTGCTGAGATCATCACACGCGACGGGGGGTTAAAGGGACGCGCCCGGGGCCGGCGTGTCCAGCGCAGGGGCCTGAGCGCGAGGGCGCAGCAGGAGCATGATGCACGCGGGCGGAAGCTGCCGGAACCGGCCCAGCCAGAGCGTTTTAAGCAAGACGTATGTGCGTCATGATAAAAGAGAGGATCTGTCGAGTCTAACTCGTTTCTATGTAAAATTGTGTTTCTGAAAAGAAACAGAACAGAGAGAAAATAACGGGGTGGCGAGGGCAGGACTCCAGTTACGCCCGGCAGAGGAAACCGGCGAAACCTCTCCCCGGTGAACCACCATGAAAGGGACGAAATGCACGGAACAGCCGTTCCGGGGTTCCGGGCACCGGCCGAGGGCACACGGCAGCCTCAGACACGCTGGGGGGCGACGTGCTGCCGCCCTCCGTGGCATCGGCCTGACCGTCACACGGCCAGAGCGGGCCAGAGGTCGGCAGCGACTCTGCCCCGCTGGAAGAGGACGCCGCCACGTGGACCCCGGGGGCTGTGCCCACGCCTGCAGCATCGTCGTGACTCTCTCAAGCCGAGCCGACGGGGAGGGCCCGCGGCGCCAGCCCCGGGCGCAGCCGGGCTCTGCTGGTCCGGCGCCGAGCCGCTGTGGCACGCGGCTGGTCTGCCGAGGCCAGAAGGGGCCCAAGCCACACTCTGTCAGTCCAGCGCGTGGCCCAGGCCCGGCTCAGCCCAGCAGACCCAGGAGAAGGCAAGGCCGGGCCACCCTGGAGCTGGCCGGAACTCGGGATGCCCCCCCGCCCCACACAGACCCTCCAGCAGAGGGCAGAGCGTGCTGGTGGCAGGCGGCCACCCCGCCTGTGCGCGCCCCCCGCCGGCGAGCACGGGTTAAAGCAGCGGCGGCTCCCGAGGGCCCGACTAAAAACTAACGACCAAATGTGGAAAACGAGCCGATCAGAGGCATCAGCCGCCGCTGCCGCAGGGAGGGTCCCCAGTTCCACCCCTGGCGAGGGAACTCCACATGCACACATGCATGTGCACACACACACGTGCACACGAATGAACCAACACACTGGAAATAGAAAGCACCTCGGGAGCGAGGGAAAACCAGAACCCAGATGCGCTACGATTTATTACCTAAAATGTCCAGTTTTCAAAGAAAATTAAGATATGCAAAACAAACAAACAAACAAACAAACAAAAAATAGAACAAGCAAGCGTGATGCACAGTCGGGGCAAAGCAGCCAATATGAATTCTTTCTAGTGCCCGTAGATGTTGGAGTGAAAAGGAAAAATCTTCACTGAAGATGCTATAAATATGCTCAAAGAACTAAGGAAAACCATGTTAAAGAATTAAAGTCTGACAATAATAATCAATAAATAGAGAGTCCGAAGGAGATGCAAATTTTTTTTGAGAAACAAATAAAAATCTTTGAGTTGAATAGTGTAATAAATGAAATGAAAAAATTCACTCCAGGGGCCAATAGTAGATTTGAGATGGCAGAAGAAAGAATCGATGAACTTGAAGACAGATCAATAAAGAGGACAGAATTTGAGAAGAGAGAAAAACAAGATTGAAAAGAAACAAACAGGAACCCTCAGGGGTTCCAACACACACACACACACTGGCATTATCAAGAGGAAAGGAGACATAGAAAGAACCAGAAATTCATTTGGTTTAGGGTAGGACCAGCATTCCTAAAAAAATTAAAAAATAAAAAAAAATGAAAAAGAAAAAAACTTATAGGGATTCTAACATACCAACAAATATTTGAATAAGTTATGGACGAAATATCCCCATGTTTATTGAAAAACATTGATCTTCACCCTGAAGAAGCTCGGTGAACCCCAGGCAGGATAAAGAAAAGGAGATCTAGACCTAGACGCATCCGAGTGAGACTCTTAAAAGCCAGAGAACTCTTGAGAGCGGTAAAGCAAGGACGACTTGCTATGCACAAGGGACATCAGAATTACATATGGCTGACTTCTCACAGGAAGCCATGGGCGTGACAAGACCGAGATGACACAGGCACCAGGAAAACGTGAATTGAAACCACACTTCACCAGGATGGCTGTGATCAGAGGCGGTGTCGGCAAGGGCGTAGAGAAACTCAAAACTTCCCCACTGTCCCCAGGACCCTAAAAGGAGGAAGCCACTTTGGGGACAGCGCTGCAGTTTCTTAGTGGTGAACACCAACTCACCATACAAGTCGGCAAAGTGATCTCCAAGGGTTCACGCCAGAGAAACCAAACACGCGCACACATGCGCGCACACACGCGCGCTCACACACGCACATCTCCGAGCCCGTCCACGGGACGTCCGTGCCAGCCTGCCGCTGGAGACAGCTGAGGCCTGTCGCCTGGCACACGGACGAACGACAGGTGCTCTGGCTGCCCGTCGAGTCCTGTCCCCGGCGAGAACAAGCACACTGCCACGTAGGGTACAACCCCGCGGGCCTCAAATCCATCCCCGACGAGAGCAGACAGGGCCAGGAGCCTGCACGTCACAGGATGGCACTTTCGTGGAGACCCAGGAAAGGGAGAGTCAGAGAGACAGAGTCTGCGGCTCCGAACGGGGTAACGGAAAGCAGGCAGGAGGAAGCTTGTGGGAGGTGATGGAAGCGTCCTGAACTGGACCACGGCGACGCCTTTACTAAGACACATCATACGACCGTACACCAGAGTGGATACGCTGCGTAGCATCTAAATTACATCGCGGACCGTGTTTGATCCGGCAGTGAAGATTCAGGGGTGGCGGGCGACCCCCCGGAGAAGGAGCGCGCGTGAGACGCGGGCTGCAGAGAGGAGGCGGGAGGACGGGCCCCGGCAGGAGGCTGCGAGCCGGCGCCCCGCCCCTCGCTGCAGGCTGGCGCTGCAGGCACCCGGGGCCCGTGCAGGAGCCGCTCCGAGCCCCACGGCCCCGGCCTCGGCCCCCACGCTGCTGCTGCCACAGACCGACTCCGCCGTGTCGCCGGCGCGTCTCCCGCTCGGGGCCTCCCATGAGGAACGACGGGCCAGCAGAACACGTGACGGCCACCACAGGACCGGACGGCTCGCCCGCACACGGTCGGTCACTCGCGAACCCTCTGGGGGCTGCCGGTGCTCTTCCGCGTCTCGCTGGGAAGCCTCGGCCACAGCGCCCCGGCCACAGCGCCCCGGCCACAGCGCCCCGGCCACAGCGCCCCGGCCGCCTCCCACATCCCACAGCTGTTTGCCACGAGCGGCCTGGACAGCGAGGCCAGCGCTCCACACACGCAGAGCTGACTGCTCAGCGCTACGAGGCGGTGGGTCCCCGGGGCCTGGCGGCTGTGGGACGGGGACCCGGGGGCCAAGGCGACCTTGCTGACACTCTGGCCGCTGCCCCTGCTGTGGCAGGGAGGCCCCCCATCTCTGACCCGGAGTCTGGCGTCCTCCGCTGGCACCCGTGAACCTGGCACATCAAATTCGATGGCTTGCCAGGAAGGGAACCCCTCGAACCCACACGCCATGACACTTAACTCACGGCGTGCTTTCCTTACACCCAGGAAGAGAGCAGGTCTACGCTCTGAAGTCCGACTGCCGCTGTACCCCAGGATTTTGTATGAGCCACACCAGTGGCCCATCCCCACGAACGGGCTCTGTGAAGCCTAAGATCGGTGCTGCTGCGTGGCCGAGGCCGCTCTGAAATCTAATCACGAGACTGACTGAGTGGGGACGAAAACGTGACGCCAAACGCAGACATTTGTCGAGCTTTCACTCGAGCTCACGCGCCTGCTGGGGCGAGAGGCCTGGACAGCCAGGGGCCGCGAGCTGCCTGCGGAAGGCCTGGTGGGGGCCGGGCGGGGCC
>JAQQSQ010002787.1:0-10281 GCA_028627145.1 Eidolon dupreanum | reverse complement strand
CGTGATCTTTGTGTGGGTTGCGTGTGATCTGTTGTCGCCAAGCTTTTATTGTTGTTAGTAGATCAGTGGATGGGATTAATGCCCAAGCTGACTAATTGTAGGAATTGCCTGCACCCACAGGGTAAGAGTTGCTGTGTGGGGGCTGACAACCACTGAGTGGGATTTTCTCTAGTAGGCTTGTGTACTAGTTGCAACCACCGTTTGTGTGTACCACTAATGGGACTAGTCAGGAGTTGCTTTGTTGTAGTGTGGTGCCAGCCTCCAGATGTGTTGATTTCATGGCCCTTTGTGAGGCTCTTCCCCATAGGCCAAGGTCAGCCACTGCTTTTGATTGCTCAGGGCTACCAGGTGGGAACTGCAACGTGATCTGCAAATGATTGTTGCCTATGCTGGATCTATAGTTAAGTGAAAGAGACAAGGCTATAGGCAGCAGTCGGTTATCCCCCGTCCCTGACCTATGACAGTTTAGCAGAGGGACCAGTGGTCCTCAAGTCCTGACATTGCCTGTCGGTTCCTATAAGTCTTGGAAACTGGATGATCCTCTGGGTGATATGTGTGTTGTGGGGCACAGGAACCCCAGGAGTCTCTTGGGACAGTTGAGTAAATTTCTCCCTGCCACTGCAGTGTCAGTTTAAGTGCCAACAGTGTCTCTGCGGATCCCTGTCCAAGTTTTCACTCATATCAAGGTCAGCTCCTGCCCACCTTGGGCCTGAATGCACTACTCTAGGGTAGGGACAACTGCCTATCAATGTGCAATGGGCACATTGTGTATTAGACGGGGCTGGAGATCAGGGAGTCAAGGGCCGTCGTACCAATATGGACTCATGTAATCCTCTCCAGAGATATTGTAGCTCAAATGGGCAGCTGTGGTCTGTCCATAACTTTTATTCTCGAAATGTGCTCACTGCACTCGCCAAGACCTGTTGCCTGTGCTAACTGCACAACTCCAGAGCCAAGCAGGGAATGGGAGGCTGCCTGTCAATGGACTGCAGGCACTTTGTGGCTTGGGTAAAGCAGAATCACAGGAAGACATGGGCCATAGGCCAATGTAGCCTCAGTTTTGCTGCAACTTCTGTGCCTGTGTATTCCCACTGTAGTCACAGATCACAGTGAGACCAGCTGCTGTCTGGGGTGGTCCCACAGACCCCTGTGCTCCCCAGACACAATATTGCAACTCTTGGCAGCAGAGGTCTTCCTGATGCTGATTTCTGTGTAGTGCACACCCTGTGCTAGCCAAAATTTGTTGCCTGGGTGGATTGGGAAATAAGGGGAGGGGAGGGAGCAAGGCTGTAGCAGTTCACTGTCAATGAGCCACCTGGGGCAATTTGTGGGTAGGGTGCAGCGGGGTCTCAGAGAGACAGATCGATATAGCCTTAGTCTTTCTGCAACTTTGGTAACCTTTTCACGTTCCTGCAGAAGTCCCAGATCACAACAAGACCCACTGCTATCTGGGACTGGCCCACAGATCTGGGAGATCCACCCAGGTTCATGTTGGCAGCAGAGATCTGCCTGGCCCTATCTCAGAAATGCAAATGCAGCTCACAGTGCTGGCCACCTGCTGGGAATGCTTGACCCTGAATCAGAGCAAGACTTGGCAGCCGTCCAGCAACAAAAGCCTCCGGAGATCTGCAGGGGTGGTGTGGCAGGCTGATCCCCTCTGGCCAGCACTTCTTAATGGCTATGTTGTAGGGGTCTGCACATTCAAGCTGGCAGGGTCTGTAGATTGTCTGGTAGGGGGGCCAGACTAAGGCAGAATGGTGGCTGCCCTTCTAGCCCTAGTTCTGGTGCCAGGTAATGCAAACTTTCTCAGAATGAATCCCACACAAGCTTCTAACCCACTGCCTGTGTCCCTGGTGAGTGTCCACAGGTCACAAAGCCTATGCGTGGTTTCTTCAAAGGGGTGCCTAGGGATTCAGTCTCCTTTGGTTTCACCCAGATGGCCAGAATCCCCTCTGGTTTTTACAGTCAGAGTTATTAAAAACTTCTCTTCCTTGGGCTGGGACCCTGGGCCAGGGAGCCCCCAAATGAGACCAGGATCCCCCTCTCCTTCAGGAGAGCCTCTGCAGCCTTGCTCTCTCTCCCAGTGATCCTCCACCACCTGTGTGTGCATGTCCAGCTCGATTCGCAACTTTGCCCCTCCCTCCGGCTTCAGTGTGGCTCCTTTATATTATCAGATGTATGTGTTACCATCAGCTGGACTTCAGGTGATTCCCCACATTGATTATTTTACATTTTGTTTGTAATTTCAATGCAGACCTGGAAGGAGATGAATTGTGCTTTAACCTGGTACTCCATCTTCCCCCCGAATCTCTAGAAAAATTTTTTATGATGTATATTATGTCCTACATTCATTTACACTTATTTAAAAAAGTTTGTCAAGGCTGGTCCAAGGTGGCATCATGGGTAGATGCTGAGCTCACCCACTCCCATGAACACATCCAATGTACACCTATGTTTAGAGCAATTCCTCCTGAGAGACAGCTGTGAGCCAAATGAACAGCTTCTTCACAATAAGCAGGAGAGAGAGACTGCATAGAGAAGGTTGGGAAAACACAAGAGCTCTCTGGGATCTGAGAAAACAGCTCAGGACCAGAGGATCTGGGGAGTGCTATTGCTGATATGCTATCCCCTAAATGTAGATAGCTGGTGGAAACTTCATCTAGATTTTCTAGCTGACCTGCAGGGTACTATAGCAAGTCCCTAGCCACCCCTCCTGGAGGTAGATCAGCAGAAACAGGAGGGCACCATGGCATGAATACAAGGGGCCCCTCCACTGGGAGGATGATTCAGCGGGTACAGCAGGGTGCTTCTTCATGCACCTACACACACAGACACACACATATGCACACACACACACACACACACACACACACACACACAAACACACACGGGGATGCCCGTCTTGGAAAGACTGGAGCTAGCAAAATGCTGTGATACCTGCATGCAAGACTGCCCTCATTCAGAGAAAGTGGGGAAATAGTGGGACACTGCTGCATGCACATGTTGGGCTGCCCCACTCAAAAAAGTACAGAGCTAGCAAAACTTTGCTGTACCCACAGGCAAGGCTGCCACATGCAAAGTGAGTTGGGTGCTGCTGTATGCAGGTGCAGGACTGCCCCACCCTAAGAGCATGCAGAACTAGCAAAACGTGGCTGCACACACACACACACACACACACACACACACACACGCACACACACACACATACTTCAGCTCTACCCAGAGACTGGACAGAGCTATTAGGGCATTGAAATGCAAGTATACAGAGCAGCCCCACTCACACTCTGCTGGACAACAGACAATTAAAGCAACAGGGCACAGCAAGCATGCACTGAGCAGCCCAATCTACATACATCAGGCAGGCACTCCCAGATAAGAAGACATACACCAGGAAGCAGGCATACACTGTGTTGCCTCACCTGGAACCCACTCCTTCAGGCGAGGCAACACACCAGGCACCACAAGCACTTGTGTGACTATAATTGACCTGCCAAAACTATTTGACACACAGTTTACACAGAGACCACATTTTTTAAGATGGGGAGAGAGAGCTATTCCATCCAAATCATAGAAACAAACACGAAAAATTAAACAAATGGGGAAATGGTAGAATATGCTCCAAATTAAGGAACAAGGAAAAAAATCCAGAGAAAAATTCTAATGAAACAGAGGTACATAATTTGCCTGATAAAGAATTCAAAGAAATCGTCATAAGCATGCTCAACAAACTTGACAGTAGAATAGAGGAACTCAGAGGTGACTTCAACAAAGAGACAAAAAAGGTAATTAAGAAGCAATCAGAGATGAAGAATACAATAACTGAAATAAAGACTACATTAGATGGAATTGACAGCAGATTAGTTAACATGGATGACTGAATTAGCGACCTGGAAGACAGAATAGTGGAAATCAACCAATCAGAGCAGAAAAGTGAAAAAAAATTTTTTTAACTAAAAAAAAATGAGGATAGTATAAGAGATCTGTGGGATAGCATCAAGTGCTCTAACATTCATATTACATGAATTCCAGAAGGAGAAGGGAGAGAGGAAAGGGCAGAAATGATATTTAAAGAAATAATAACTGAAAACTTTCCTAATCTGGGAAAGGAAACAGACATCCAAGTCCAGGAAGTAGAGAATTCCAAACAACATGAAGCCAAAAAGACCCACACCAAGACATATTGTCATTAAAATGGCAAAATTCAAGGATAAAGATACAATCTTAAAGGCAGCAAAAGTAAAACAAAAATCACATACAAGGGAAACCCCACAAGGCTTTTAGCTGCTTTCTCAGAAGCAACTTTACAGGCCAGAAGGGAGTGGCAGAAAATATTTAAAGTGCTGAAAGAAAGGGATCTTCAACCTAGAATGCTATATCCGGTGGTGTTATCATTCAGATTGAAGGAGAAATAAAGAGTTTCCCAGACAAACAAAATCTCAAGGAGTTCACAACCACTAAACTAGCCTTGCAGGAAATGTTAAAGGGTTTTATTTATGCAGAAAATAAAGGGTCACAACCAGAAAAAAGAAAATACAGGAGAGAAAAAAATCTCAGTGGAAGGTAAATATACAATAATCACAGTGAATCAACCCAATTAAAAAGCTAATGTGAAGGTTAAAAGAAAATATTAGCAAAGTTAATTATAACTACAACAAATAATCAGGGGATACACAAAACAAAAAGATATAAAACATAAAGTCAAAGCCATAAAGAGTGGAGGAGGGAGTAAAAATGTAGTGCATTTAAAATGTAATTGAACTTAAATGCCTATAGCTTAAAATAGACTGCTATAGATAGAGATGGCTATATGGGAACCTCATGGTAACCATAAACAAAAATCATACAAAAATACACACAAAAAAAGTGAAGAGAAAGGAATTCTGTCAAAACATTAAAGAAAATAAAAAGAAAAATAATCAAAAGGAAAGAGATCAAGAGAAGAAGAAAGCAACAGAGAAGAACAACGTAACCAAAAAAAACTCAATTAACAAATGACAATAAGCATGTACCTATCAATAATTACTTGAAATGTAAATGGACTAAATGCTCCAATCAAAAGACATAGGTGGAAGAATGGATTAAACAAACAAACAAACATTACCCATCTATATATTGATTACAAGAGACTCACTTTAGATTGAAAGACACATACAGACTGAAAGCAAAGGGATAGAAATAGATATTCCATGCAAATAGAAACAAAAAGAAAGCTGGGGTAGGAATACTCAGATCAGACAAAACACTCGTATCAGACATTAAAACAAAGTATGTAAAAAGAGACAATGAAAGACAAGGAAATAATAAAACTCAGAGTGGAAATAAGTGAAATTTTAAAGGGATCAGTCCAAGAAGAGGATATAACAATTGCAAACATCTATACGCCCAACATAGGAGCACCCAAGTATATAAAGCAAATGTCAATGGGCATAAGGCAGAGATTAACAGTAACACTATAATAGTTGGAGACTTTAATACTCCAATTACCTCAATCCAGACAGACAGAAAAATTAATAAGGAAATGATGGTCTTAGATGACACATTCAACCAGTTCGATTTAGTAGACATTTATAGAACACTTCATGCAAAATCTGCAGATTACACATTTTTATCAAGTACACATGGAGCATGTCCTGGGATAGATCACATATTAGGCCACAAAACAAGCCTCAAAAAATTGAAGAAGTTTGAAATTGTATCAGGCATATTTTATGACCTCATGGCATGAAACTATTAATCAACTACAGAAAGAAAGCTGGAAAAACCACAAATACATTGAGAGTAAACAAGCTTATAAACATCATCAGCTCAAAGAGGGAATCAAACAGGACATGAAACACTACCTTGAGACAAATGACAATGAAAACGCAACCTTACAAAATTTATGGGATGCTGCAAAAGCAGTTATAAGAGGAAAGTTTACAGCTTTACAGGCCTACCTCAAGAAGCAGGGAAAATGCCAAATAAACAATCTAAATTTACACCTAAAGGGACTAGAAAAAGAGGAACAAACAAAATACAAAGTAAGTAGAAGGAAGGAAATAATAAAACTCAGAGCGGAAATAAGTGAAATAGAAAGGAGAAAAACAATATAAAAGATAAGTAAAACTAAGAACTGGTTCTTTGAAAGGATAAATAAAACTGCCAAGCCTCTAGCAAGACTTGTCAAGCAAAAAAAGAGAGAGAATACAAATAAAATCAGAAAGGAAAGAGAGATTGCAACTGACACCAAAGATATACAACGGATAATTAAAGAACACTGTGAACCATTATATGCCAACAAGGTGGACAATCTAGAAGACATGGATATCTTTCTAAAAACATACGACCTTCCAAGACTAAACCAGGAAGAAAAAAGAAGAATCCAAACAGACAGATTAATAGCAATGAAATTGAAGCTGTAATCAAAACACTCCCAACAAACAAAAGCCCAGGACCAGAGAGCTTCACAGGTGAAGTCTACCAAACAGTTAAGGAAGAATTATAAGCTATGCTTATCAAAATATTTCCTCCAAAAAAATTGAAGAGGAAGGAGCACATCGAAATTCATTCTATAAGGCCAACATTACCCTGTTACCCATACCAGGTGAAGACACTACAAAGAGAGAGACAGAGACAGAGACCGAGACAGAGACAGAGAGAAATAGAGATGGAGGGAGGGAGGGAGGGAGAGAGAGAGAGAGAGAGAGAGAGAGAGAGAGAGAGAGAGAGAGAGAGAGAGAGAATTACAGGCCAATATCCCTGATGAACATAGATGCCAAAATTCTCAACGAAATACTAGCAAACTGACTTCAATAGTACATTAAAAGGATTATATTTCATTTAGCACAATAATTTCAAGATCCCTCCATGTTGTCACAAATGGCAGTATTTCATCTTTCCTTATTGCTGAGTAATATTCCTTTGTATATATGTACTGCATCTTCTTTATCCAATCATCTATCAAAGCACACTTTGGTTATTTCCATGTCTAGGCCACCATGAATAATGCTACAACGAACATCTAGATGCATACATCTTTATGGATAAATATTTTCAATTTTTTCTCTAAAGGGAATTCTTTATTTAATTTTATTTTATATTTATTTTTTATGGTGACATTGGTTAACGAAATCCAATAAGTTTAAGTTGTACACTCTTAACACTAAGGCATTCATATGTTTACACTGTGTTCACCTCTCATAGTTAGATTTCTTTCTGTCACCACATATTTGACCTCCTTTACCATGTCTACCTCCCCTCTCCCCTATCCCCCCTAACCTCTGGTAACCACTAGTCTATTGTCCATGTCCATGAGTTCCTGTTTGTTTATCCTGTTCATTTGTTGCTTTTAGGTTTATATCCCACATATAAATGATATTATGTGGTTTTCAACTTTTCTGTCTGGCTTATTTTGCTTAGCATGATTATCTCGAGGTCTGTCCACATTCTTGCAAATGGCAGTATTTCATCTCTTCTTATGGCTGAGTAATATTTCATTGTATATATGTACCATAGCTTCTTTAGCCAATCATCTATCGCAGGACACATCAGTTGCTTCCATATCCTGGCTACCATGAATACTGCTGCTATGAACATTGGTGTGCAAATATCTTTTCGGATATGGGTTTTCAAGTCTTGGGGTAAATACCCAGTAGAAGGATTGCTGGATCGTATGGTAGATCAATTCTTATATTTTTGAGGAACCTCCATACTCTTTTCCATAGTGGCTGTGCCAATTTTCAGTCCCACCAGCAGTGTATGAGAATTCTTTTTTCTCCGCATCCTCTATAAAAGTTGTTACTACTTGTCCTGTTGATAATAGCTAGTCTAACAGGTGTGAGATGGTATCTCATTGTGGTTTTGACTTGCATTTCCCTAATAGCTAGTGATGTTGAGAATCTTTTCATATATTTGATGGCCATTTGTATGTCTTCTAGGAAGAAGTGTCTGTTCAGGCATTCTACTCAATTTTTGATTGGATAACTTGTTTTTGTTTTTGTTGTTGTTGTTGTTGAGTTGTATGAGTTCTTTGTATATTTTGGATATTAGGCCCTTGTCGAAGGCATTGCTTGCAAATATATTTTCCAACTCGGATGGTTGTCTCTTTCCATGTTGACAGTTTCTTTTGCTGAACAAAAGCTTTTTAGTTTGATGCAGTCCCATTCATTTATTTAGCTTTTACTTCTCTTGCCTTTGAGGTGAAATTCATAAAACCCTCTTTAAGTCCAAGGTCCATGAGATTAGTTCCTAAGTTTTCTTCTATGCATTTTGTTGCTTCAGGTCTTATATTCAGGTCTGTAATCCATTTTGAATTAATTTTGGTGTGTGGTGTTAGTCAACAGTCTAGTTTCATTCTTTTACATGTGGCTTTCCAGTTTTCCTAGCATCATTTATTGAAGAGGTTTTCCTTTCTCCACTGTATGTTTTTGGCTTTTTTCTTGAAAACTATTTGACCATATAAATATGGGTTTACTTCTGGACTCTTGATTCTTTTCCACTAATCTGTGTGTCTGGTTGTTGTTTTGTTTTGTTTTGTTTTGTTTTGCCAACAGCATGCTATTTTGATTACTATTGCATTGTAGTATAATTTGAAGTGGGACAGAGTGATTCTTCCAACCCCATTCTTTTTTCTCAGGATGACTTTGACAATTTTTGGTCCTTTGTGCTTCCATACAAATCTGATGATTTTTTGTTCTGTTTCTTTAAAAGTACATATGGGATTTTGATGGGGATTGCATGAAATCTGTACAATGCTTTAGGTAACATGGTAATTTTTACTATGTTGATTCTTCCAATCCAAGAGCATGGAATATCTTTCCATTTCTTTGTACCTTCTTTGATTTCTTTTATTAGGGTCTTGTCATTTTCATTATATAGGTCTTTCACATGTTTCATTAGATTTATTCCTAGGAATTCTATTCTTTTTGTTGTAATTGCAAAAGGAATTATATTTCCACTTATTTTTCTGACACTTCATTATCAGAGGATAGAAATACTATGAATTTTTGAACGTTGGTTTTGTAACCAGAAATTTTACTGTATTTGCTTATTGTTTCTAGTAGTGTTCTTGTGGAGTGTTTAGGGTTTTCTATAGAAAGAATCATTTCATCCACAAATAGTGAAAGTTTGACTTCTTTGTTTCCTATTTGGATGCCTTTTATATCTTTCTCTTGCCTGATTGCACTTGCTGGGACCTCCAATGTTATATTGAATAACAGTGGTAATAATGGACAGCCTTGCCTTGTTCCTAATCTTAGAAGGAAGGTTTTTAGTTTTTTACCATTAAATATAATGTTGGCTGAGTGTTTGTCATATATAGCCTGTATTATGTTGAGGTATGTTCCCTCTATTCCCACTTTGCTGCAAGTTTTGATCATAAATAGATGCTATATCTTGTCGAAGGCTTTTTCTACATCTATTGATATCATCATATGATTCTTATCTTTAATTTATTTATGCAGTGTATCATATTAATCAATTGGCATATGTTGAACCATCACTGTGCCTCTGGGATGAAGCCCACTTGATCTTGGTGTATAAACTTTTTAATATGTTGCTGTATTCAATTTGCTAGTATCTTATTTAGGATTTTGTATTTGTGTTCATGAGAGATATAGGTCTGTAGTTTTCTTTTTCTGTGTTATCTTTACTAGGTTTTGGTATCAGGGTAATATTGGCCTCATAAAATGTGTTAGAAAGTATTGCCTCCTCTTTGATTTTTTGGAAGTGTTTGAGGAGAATAGATATTAAGTCTTCTTTAAATGTTTGGTAGAATTCGCTGGTGAAGCCATCTAGTTCTGGATTTTTCCTTTATAGTAGGTTTTTGATGATCGTTTGAATTTCTGTACTGCTCATTGGTCTATTTATATTTTCTAGTTTTCTTGATTCAGTCTAGGAAGGTTGTATTAGTCTATGTACTTGTCCATTTCTTCTAGGTTATTTAATTTGGTGTTATATACTTTTTCATAGTGTCCTTGTATGATCCTTTGTATTTCTGCAGTGTCTGTCATAATTTCCCTCTTTTATCCCTGATTTTGTTTAATTGCCCTTTCTCTTTCTTCTTTAGGGAGTCTGGCCAGGCATCTCAATGTTATTAACCCTCTCAAAGAACCAGCTCTTTGTTGCATTTACTTGCTGTATTGTTTTTTTTTTGTTTGTTTTCAATTTTATTTAATTCTACTCCAATTTGGAATCTTTCCTTCTCCTGATTTCAGGCTTCATTTGTTCATCCTTTACTAGTTTTTTTAAGATGAAGCATTAGGTTGATTATTTCGGCTCGTTCTTTTTTTTTTTTTTTTTTTT
>JAQQSQ010002786.1:0-10282 GCA_028627145.1 Eidolon dupreanum | reverse complement strand
GGCCATTTTAACTACCTCTGAATGTATTGTAATATTTCATCAACACTAGTCTTTACATTTGTCATTCTCTTCTTGGCCACCTAGAAAATTGCCCTCTTCTGGGAAGCTTTCCAAGCAGAGGTGAATACTTCTCCTCATAGCTCTCAAGTCTTATCATCCTGAACCTCTGGGGGTAGGGCAGGGAGAGGAGGAGATGAGTTTTCAAAAGGAAGTCCAAGACCTCCTGCACTTTGCTGACAAAGGGACACATTGGAAAAGTCACATCTCCTGAGAGCCAGACCTTTAACTGTTTCACTAATCATGTGGGAACACCCCCTCCCCCTCCTAGTGCTAGTTAAGTGATGAGTAAGGCCTTTCATAGTTATAATGATGATGACTAATCATCACCGCTTGCTTGCTATGGGCTTGGAAGGCACTGTGCTAAATGTTTTTATATGGACCATCTCCTTTCATCTTCACGATCCCCTTATTATGTCATTATTATTATTACACCACATTGTATACGTGATGAAAGTGGGGTTAGAGAACTTATATGACTTGTCTAAGGTTACACAGCTAGTAGGTAGGGGAGTAGAAGTTGACTCCAGTTGTCCGACTGTCCTCTTAATACCATGCAATAAAGCTTTTTATTTTGATCCCTCCATAGAAAGGGATGAAGGGGCTGCTTGAATTCCTTACAAAAGTTAATGTCTGCCTTCCCTATTTAAATATATGGATTACATCTCTTTTGAACTTGTATTCTCAGCACCTATCATTGTCCCTAACATATGCGAGTAAATGCATAATTGAATACTGGCCAATATAAATATTCTGCCATATGTAGCACATATCCCTAATCATAAAAATGTTTCTATCTTAGGACAAGAAGCCTGAACAAAATGATAGAGAGCCAGGAGGCTTTACATTCATTTTTATTCATTTATTGGACCCTAATTTGATTTTGGTTGTATTTTTATTTTGAGATTTGTCAAAAGAATTAACATCCAAACAATCCCAATGTTTATAGGTGTTCTCAATCTCCACAATGAACTTTTAGAGAAAGATAAAGTTTATATAAGGCCTAAGGCTTTAAATTTATTTTTAATATTTTACTTAAAACTGTACCTAAACTTCCTGTAGTGACTCAGTCAAGGAAATGTCACACTACTGAATCCCTTGCTAACACTGAGGCCCAAGTTCACACTGTGGACCTGATGCTAGGGAAAAAAAAATGTCTCACCGAGATCCTAGAGACTTTCAGTGGCAGTAATGATCCTTCAAGAAGAGTAGCTTCGAGTGTTCTGTCCTATAATATGAAATATCACTCAGCAAGCTGCACTCTTCAATAATTTTTATAGCAAAACATAACACACTTTTCCAGCAAGGTCTGAAATATCAATAAAAAGGTACAAATGGACTGGCCTGCGATTCTCAATTCTGAAGAGAGTCTGATCTCTTTAGCGCATTGATGCTGAGGCTTGAAAAGCAAGAATGTTTTCAAAGGGACTCTGGAGACTGCCTTAGACTTTTAACCAGGGCACTGCCTGTGAAGTCGGGGTGTCGTTTGGGGGACGATACAGTACTTTGACTTCGGGTCAGAGATACTGGCACACTGGGAAAGAGCGAGTTGTATGACGACCACTGGTTCTACCTTTGGTTTGGGTTTGACAGCGTTATAAAGGAGTTTTGGGGTTAAAAAAAGAAACTTCGCATGTTACTAAGGGCCTGTATTAGTTTTCCACTGATACATAGCAAATAACCACAAGTGGAGTGGCTTAAAACAATACTCCTTTATTATCTTACAGTTCTGCAGGTCAGAAGTTGGGGTGGGCCTGTCGGGGTTCTTTGCTTAGAGTCTTACAAAGCTGACACAGAGATGTTGGCCAGGCTGTACACTGATATATAGGATGTGGAAAGAATTCACTTTTAAACTCATTACATTATTGGTAGAATCTGGTTCCCTGGTGTCTAGAAATGATTTCTTGCTGGAGTTTCCCTCAGGTCCTGGAGTCTGCTCTCAGATCTTTCCATGTGGCCCCATCTGCCTTCAGAGACATCCACATTTGGAATCTCTCTGACTTTCTCTTCTTCTACCAGTAGAGGAAACTTTCTACTGTTAAAGATCTTGTGTGACTAGATTAGTTCCAACCAGCTATCTTTGTATTTTAAGGTCAACTGATTTGGGACTGCAGTGACATCTGTGGAACCCCTTTCTAGCAGTACCTAGATAAGTGTTTGAGTGAATAAATAACTGGGTGCCAGAAACCTTCAAAGTCCATTTTAGAATTCTGTCTACCACAGAACCAGTGTGAACCATTTGCTGTGCAAATGCTATTTAATTTAAACTTTTCAATAATCTATAAGCACACAAGTTAATTGCTTAATTCGCTCACCCAGTAAATGATGCAACTGGCATTTGACCCCAGCCTATTCTGACTCTAACATCTGTGCTATTCCATAGTGATAATGATAACAATATTAATAAGAACATCACTCTCCATGTGCCAGGAACTGCCACTTCTCGCGTACTAACTCATTTAATCTATACAACAACCCTGTAAGTAGATATAATTTGGTCTCATCTTGTAGATGAAGAAGCCATGGAGGAGGCAGCCAGTTATCAACAGGGCTTTCATTAGCATAATTAAACCACTTTAGTTCATCTCAACCTCTTTTTATCAGTGGAGCAAGTAGGAATTCAAAGGGGACTCAAACATTTTACCAACACTCGCTCTAGGTGCTCACTTGGTCACTTCCTTTTCAATCATGCTTTCCTCACTTGCACAACAGGATATGACAGCTTTTGAGACCTTTATTATGTTAAAGTAAAAATTGCATGGGACAAAGTTTAACAGATAAGGAAGACTTTATTTAAGGCTCTTGCAACAAGGAAGAGAGGCCAGAACTGGTTCTGAGCTTAATTCTGTTAAAATAAAGAGCTAGAGAGTTTATAAGAGCTGGGATGGGTGGGAGGTGGGGGGAGGGGCCTTTATAGGCCATCTGTGTTTGCTAATTGGCTTCACCTAAGAAAAAATAAACTTTTTCTTATCTTCATGATAGGAGGTAGTTTAACAACTTGGAGCATAAGTACCTGCCAAAATTAGGTCCCTACCTTCCTCAGAAACTCAGAGATGGGTATTACCTTCCTCCATGATTAGGTTTCCAGTGAATGGCTCCCAGGTCCCTGAGAAAGAACTTCTTGGGTTGTAAAACTGGCAAGAAGCTTTTAAAAAGATTTACATCTCAAAGGAGCAGATAAAGAATTTACAATCACAGGTTTTCTAAAGTAAATGCTCTAAGAAAAGGGAGGCCAGGGCCCAGAGTCAGAATAGAATCTGTCTAAAGTTTAGTCAAGTGAGGGGAATAGTAAGACCATCTGAGTCTTATGACTGAGACCAAGTGTGTAGACTAAATAGATCATGTGTGCTATCATGATTTATAATCTGAAAAGTAATATTCAACTGTAACTTCTTCAGAGAAACTCTCCTTGACCCTTTATGTCTAGATTCCAAGCTCTTCTTCTATGGTCCCAGAGCCCCCAAGATTCTTCCTCTGTCATTTGTAATATTATGTAAAGCTGCTAATAGCCTAAGTGCCCATCAATAGCACTGTAAACAGACATATGAATAAATAGCATGTATATAAACTATAAATATACTACTATAAATAGCAATATAAGCAGATAATGGTAACTCTGTACACAAACATTATAGTTATTAAAGATTACATTGAAGAAGAAATTTAATAACTTGGGAAAATGTTCATAGTAGATTGTTATGTTAAATAAGGGCAAATTATAAAACTCTATGACAAATGTGATCTCAATTAAGTAACAAAACAAACAAACAAATTCTCCCGGAAGGAGATACGCCAAAATGACAATATTTATCTGGGGGTAGTGGGATTCTGAATAATTTTTATTTTCTTCTTTGTGCTTTACCATGTTTTTGGCTTTTCTACAATGAAAATATATCACTTCTGTCACCAGGATAAAAAACACAATTTTACACAAAGAACTATGGACAAAAAGCCACAAAGGCATTTTTTATGACTCCCCAACTATAATCTAATGGAGGCAGACACGGTGCTTTGTAATTTCCTGGGTAATTTCTTTCTTGTCTTTCTTTTGCTACATCCTTCTGGTGGTCCATATGTGGACAGAGATCAAGGTGACAACAAGGGCTTCTCTCTTCCTGATCCACTCTTGAGTCCACTGGCTGCCAGCCCTATAGAAAAGAGAGTATGAGGGGAAGGATGTGTAAAAGGATTGTGATGATCCTTTCTTGCTCTGGCTACATCTGCATCCTCAGCCTTGACTTGATGTTGTTAATTGATCGATTAATTGGTGGACACGTTTATTTCTACCAATTGCCCTGTGTGTACCTAGCTGAGAAGAATTGTTCAGAAATGGCATGTGCTGCATTGATAGATAATGAGTTTGCCATCGCAAGAGGTATTCAAGCAAAATCTCAATGGTCCCTTATTATGAACGTGATAGAGAGACTTCTAGCCTCATATAAACCAGCTGGTTACCTTTGTGAGATCTGAGACCTTCCTTTAAACCAGTTTAAGGACAGGGGATTTGGTGGCAAGATCCTTCTCCAGTAATCTACGGATGGAATAGGAAGCGGGATGGGAACTGGGAAAGCCACTGAGAGCCAAGTCGGTTGTTCTCTCAGTCAGGGGTTGCGGGTGTCTCTGTTCTCTGATGTCCTCTGCAGTTGAGTCATGCACGATCTTTGCTAACCCGACCTCTAAGCCACAAAATCTCTCCTCCAGCAAACTACCAGAAACAATGTCCCTAGATCAGTTGAGAAAGAGACATAGAGACAGAAACAGAGATTCCCAATGATAGATTCAGTCATGGTCAGGGAGGGAAAGGATCGACAGTGCTATCACGACTTAAAGTGATGAAAAATATATTAATCGGTAACCAGCTTAAACTATTCAAAAGAATATACCTGTACGTGGGGCAAATTTTCACACTAGTTTGTATTTACCAGAATCTTCTTTGTCTGCTCTCCTTTCTTGATCAGAAATGTTTTTGCATTGCAGTGGAAACTAGAAAATTCTATTCCGGCACCCACATAGCTGATTAGAAAAGCATTCTGAAGTTGGCTTTCTGACTTGTTATTTGAAAAACACTATCTAGAATCCAAATGGCTTATCTGAATATTTTAGCTCAATTATTCTGATAGGAGTAAACTTGTTTTTATGTTAATCTAAAGTCATTTCCTATATTTATTCAGTGGGCAGAGGCAGCTAACTAGGGAATCGAAAACATCTTTGAAAATAGAGAAACCATTAATAAATATAGAAAACCCTGGGAGTAAAATCTCTCTTTTTTGTGTCATAGCGAGGCCTCAGGTTATGGCCATGGTTCATTCTATAATCTTTAATGATATCCAGGCTCTTTCCTTGGTTGCCTTTGCCTGGAGCAGCTAACGTTTCCTTAATAATTTATGCCACGTTTTTCATTTCTATCCACTTCATCACTTAATCAGCAGAGTTGTAATTCCTCTTCCCCTCATACGTCTTCATTTTCGACCCCATTACCTGTAGGGGCTCTGAAGGCTCACCTGTTCTTGGTGTGGCATTCCTGGTCTCCGGCTGCTCTCCGGGGTCTCTGGCAATCTGCTCCCTGCTAATTGGTGCAGATGGGAGGAAGATACTCAGCACGCGAGGGAGGAAGCAGATCCTCCTAACAAGTACGGGGCCCTCGGGGACCAAGGCACTTTGGGAAGCTGCTTTAACTCTGTCAGGCACAGCGAGAGAGCGATTTATGGAGTCCCGTTTCATGACATTTTTCTTATCCTTCAAAGTGGTGTTTCCGAAGCCTATACTGCTGTTGGCTCACCATCTTGAGGTTTTAAGCAAGCTAGAATAATAATTATAATATCACTTATTGACCCTGACTTAAGGCTAAGCACGTTGCACATATTAATTTACTTTTCATCACAATAAATCTCTGAGGATCGTATTATTATCCCTGCTTCACAGATGAAGAAACTGAACCTCAGAGACATAAAACAATTCTTAGTCAAACGATTTAGTCCATACAGGCTGCCGTAACAGAATGCCATAGATTGGGTGGCTTATCAACAGCAGAAATTTACTTCTCACAGTTCTAGAGTTTGGGTAGTCCAAAATCAAGGTGCTGGCACTCAGAGTCTGGTGAGGGCCCACCTCCTGGTTCAGAGATGGCTGTCTTGCTGTGTCCTCACATGGTAGAAGGAGCAAAGGTGTCCTCTGGGGCCTCTTTTACAAGGCTCCGCCCTAAAGTCAGAACAACCTCTCAAAGGCCCTACCTCCAAATACCATCACACGGGGGGATTAGGTTTCAACACATAAGCATTTGGTCTATAGCACCACGCTAGGCGATGGCTGAGCCAGGGTGAGACCCCAGGTCTATCTGGCTTCAAGGAAGGAAGAAAAGGGCAGAGTCAAGGTCTGACCCCAGCACTGCGCTGCTGCAAATGTCCCTTTTCTC
The DNA here is from genome assembly GCA_028627145.1 of Eidolon dupreanum. NCBI lineage: Eukaryota > Metazoa > Chordata > Mammalia > Chiroptera > Pteropodidae > Eidolon > Eidolon dupreanum. Next base: position 3,813 of record JAQQSQ010002786.1, on the reverse strand, counting down.
ACACATGATGCTTAGCTGGTGATGTTCCTTTACCAGCAGTGAGGACTGTGGACTCCTCTCCGCTCTAGCAGATACATCACTTCCAGAGGTCTCTTGATATGTTTACAATTATGATACTGGGCTTTGTAACTGTCACCTGAGTTAGGGTCTCCAATGTCTAACTGTACCCATCAGTATCACCAGTGAGGAAATACTACCAACCTCATAGAATTGTATGAAGACTGAACGACAAGAAAGATCTAAAATGCCTCATCTGTGGATACATAGGAGGTATCTGGTAAATGATCTTCATTATCATTACTGGGAATTATGATTTTTTTTCTTCTAACTCCAAATCTGAGCTCAGCACTTTACATTGAATTAAATACAAAATATATGCTTGATGAAGAAATGAAGAATTGTAAGAAGCGGTAAGTTAACAGCTTAGAGTTTGGAGACCTGAATTCTAGTCCAGGCTCTGCCATCACTACTGTGGGACCATTCATCAGTCACTTACCATATCTGGACCTGAGTTTCCTTTCTTGCCTCATAAGGCAGTTGCCCCAAATGACCTCTATAATTCCTTCTAACTGAGGTTTCTAAATTATTTAATCTGGAACCAATAAAACCCAGGTTTCCTGACTATCATTACTTAGGGACCCTACCTGATACTCACATTAGCCGATATTATAAATACATGCTTTCTTGCTATCCATGTGGGTTTCTTTGTGTGTAGACTGGGTTTTGCGTTTTGGGCTTCAGGATTAGAAGGGATATCTCTCCTTTCATTTTATTTTATGTTACTGGTTCTAAAATGAGGCTGGTTTGGCCCCTCAGGGGACCTTTGACAATGTCTGTAGACAGTCTTAGTTGTCACAGCGGGGATGGGGTGCTATGGGCATTGAGTGGGTAGGCCAGAGATCCTGCTAGCGCTCTATGATGTACGGGACAGCCCCTTCCCCCATACAATATAGGATTATTTCACACAAAATGTCAATAGCGTTGAGGATGAGAAGGTCCATTTTATGTGAAGAATATATTTGTAAGAACTGAAACTCACCTAACACCAAGGTTGAGAGCACTGCTTCCTGTCATCTGCCCTGGTAGCAGGATGCTTGAAATTGGAAGTCTGAGCTTAGTGATTAAAAGTGCACACAAAAATTCCCTGGTGTTTCAAAGATTCAAAGGCACAATGAGCAAGCCTATTACAGTACATCAGACTCCTGTACAGAGCAAATGCATTTCCTACCTGAATGAAGAATTTCTGAATAGATAAGCGCTGCAGCTCCTACAGGGGACTACTTTAGCTGGGGGCATGTGGATTTTAGCTGCACAAATAATATCAACATTACTGGGAATCCTTATGCCCCTTGTACTGGAAATTTACCCCTGAATGGGTAGCAATATCCCACAGAGGGAAGCCGTTGAGAATCTGTTTCACTGGCAGGATACATGGAGAAGGATTGCATGGGAAGCGATGTTGGTTGCCAGCTCGTGAATGGCTTCTGGCTGAATGGCTTGTGTAGGGACAGAGTAGGGCAAATAGGGCAGTGTTATCCAATGACCATTGTGAACCTAGGTGATGCTGGGATAGGCCATTGGTCTCTGGTGCACCCCTCCTCCCCTTTCAGAGCCTTTTTTGTTCATTTTATAAGTGCTCCTGTCATTTCCCTAAGATCATAGCCTTTCTGCCACACACACCCTTGCCCCTGGAAAGTGGGCTAATAAACTCCTTCTCTCTAAGATGTCAGGGCCCCAAGTATTACTTTCTGCAGGATAATTTTTGTAATTTAAAGAAATGTCATCAACGAAGCCCTAGGGCGTAGAAATTTGTTTTTCTGGAGGGTCTGTAAGGATGTCGCCGAGGATATAATCTGCTTTTGTATGAATCCCTCAGGTCTTGACTTAAGCTGCTGAGGAGCCATTTCTTGCACATCATAATATCTAGAAGCTCGCTATTGTTACAAAACAGTATTCAGCAGGGTAAATTTGAAGACCTAATTTGCTTTATTAGATGATTCACGCATCAGGCAGCGAGCCACCTAGCAAGGAGAATGGGCGTTCTAAGGTGTCATACAAAATAGAAGGTTTTTATAGGAAGAAAGGTACTGTGGGGGAGTTATTAGAACAAAAAAAAAAAAAAAAAGGATTATTTAGACCAGGATGTCTTTCTAGGGGATGAAAGGGAAAGCAGTTTTATCATGCAAATTTCCTCTTCTTCCATTAGGGCACGGGGAGGGTCCATGTGACAGGTTACCTTCCTGGTCCTGGACCAGAAAATTCCAGACTGGTTGATTAAGATTATATTTTTGGAAGAGATTGAAACTGCAATTAAATCAGATATTAAATCTAGGTTTAGTATCATGGGCTTTTAGCATGAGTGACACCATTTGGGGTCTGTGGTTTCCTTTTTAATACTATGTAAAGCAGTGAAGAAGTGAAAACGCTGTGTGGGAAGCGGGCGTGAGGTGTTCGAGAGTCGGCCCCTGGTCTCCATCCCTGCACCACACTGCTGGGTCCTGAGGCACCTCTCTTAAATCGCTTGGGCTCCATGGAGCAGTGATCCTCAAGTTTTTCCTCATCATGGCCCACATAGAAAAAGATACCGTTTGGAACCCAGAATGCCCAGAGAACACTGCTCTAGGCTAGAGGCAAAGCCCTAGCTGTCCCAAGGGCTGAGCAGATCAGTAATTGTGCATGGCCTGGCCTGGGAAACTGTGCCAGAGAGCATAGCATGAAAATCATTGCGCTTGGGTGACCATGACAAAGCCTGGACACTGTAAAGCCTTGAGACAGAAAGAAGTAGAAGATTTCAGCCACCATGTTAACTGGCACCATATACTAGAGTCAACAGTATTGAATCGATTCTTTAATTAATGCATTAAGTTAATATTCATGGAGCACCTACTGTGTGCCAGCTACTTCTCCAGTTCCTGAGGAGATAGAGGTTAACAAATCCCTGCCCTTATTTATCCAAAGAAATCTAAAACACTAATTCAAAAAGATACTATGCATCCCTATGTTCATTGCAGCATTGTTTACAAGGCCAAGATATGGAAGCAACCTAAATGCTCATCAATAGACGATTAGATAAAGAAAGTGTAGTACATATAGACAATGGAATATTATTTGGCCATAAAAAAAGAATAAAATCTTACCATTTGTGACAATGTGGCTGGATCTCAAGGGTATTATGCTAAGTGAAATAAGTTAGAAAAGATAAACACCATATGATGTCACTTATATGTGGAATCTTAAAAACAAAACAAAACAAAATAAATGAACAAACAAAACAGAAATGGACTCGTAGATACAGAGAACAAACTGATGGGTTGCCAACTGTGAGGGATTTTGGAGGCCTGGGTGAAAAAGGCGATGGGATTAAGAAGTACAAATTGGTAGTTACAAAATGGTCACAGGCATGTAAAGTACAGTAGGGAGTACAATCAATAATATTGTAATAACTATGTATGGTGCCATGTGTGTACTTGACTTATCAGGGGGATCACTTTATAAGTTATATAAATGTCTAACCACTATGTTGTGCACCTGAAACTAATATAATAATGAATGTCAGCTGTAATTAAAATATAAAAACAAAAAAATTAAAACTAAAAAATCAAAAGCTCTTTATAAAACAAAACAACAACACACAAACAAATACAAATCCTTCCCTTCAAGAAGTTTATATTCCAGTGGGATGGGGTGGGGAACAAGTAAACCACAAATAATTAAATAAAATATATAATCAGTGGGCTTCATGAAATAATGCAGGGTGAGGAACTAGCTCCAGTATGTGTGTGTGTGTGTGTGTGTGTGTGTGTGTGTGTGTGT
>JAQQSQ010002785.1:0-10282 GCA_028627145.1 Eidolon dupreanum | reverse complement strand
CTTGGGGAATGAGCGATGGGCGAGCTCCTGGCTGTTGGAAGAGCCCGACTCGCGTTTGGTTCACAAGGTCAAGTGTTTACTCACTTCTTCCAGCCTCATCCATGTGTTCCAAGGTGGCCCCTCCATGGGGACAGAAGTCTTGGCATCTAAGCAAAGGGGAGCGTCCCCCATAGCCTTGAAATAGCGCGTGTCTGTGAAAAGAGAAAAATTTAAAGTCACGTCTTACGCGGACTCACTTTACAAAATATTCGCAGGTCTGCAAACTCATTGAATCACCGCAACAAAAGCATGAGGCAAGCAATTCCATTTCCACTTAACAGGCGAGAAGACCGAGTCTGGAAGAGAGGAGAAACCAGTCCGCTTGGTCCATACACGTAAATGCCAAAGTCTGGATTTGAACATCCTCAGCACCTGGGGAATTCCACTCTTCCTTCAAAGCGTGGGCTGCGGCATGTCCTCTGCAAATCTTCCCAGCTCCCACGCTCCCGCACCCAGCCCTGGACCTCCTTTTTGTATTATATACTTAAGGTAGTTTTATCAACTGTTTACTGTTGATCTTTCTGCTTCTGCCACTAGATGGCGACCTTCCCGAGAACATGGATTATGCTCTGTCTACCTTTGCGTCTCTTGGTCAATTCTAACATGATCAACGGCTCATAGTAGATGCTCAATAAATGCTTGTTGAGCGGATGAACAAAGGAATATCACCCTTCGTTACAAGGTGCTTCCCTCCAAAGGAATTTCTGTAGATTCATTTCAGTGGGTCTGGCCCTCAGGAATCACACGTCTTTTTCTCTCCCTACATCTAAGGTCCAGGGAGCTTGCCGAAGCTGCCCAGTGTGCCCCAGTAAGAAAAAGGCAAAGGCGGCAGTGCATTTAGGTCTCTGTGACTCTTGGAATGTGGAGCTTCCATGCCATGCTCTAGTGTTGCTCACACGTTGGCTACCTGCAAAATGAATCCAGCCAGTTCGAAAGTCTTCCCTTCGCTCTCTTCCCCTCTGTACACACTCTGTCTTCACGTTTGCCGGGTTGCCCGCATCCCCGCCCATTCGCCGTCTGTCAGGCTCATCGGCTGTTCCTGGGACTCAGGAAGAGGATATAATAATGTGCTCAATACTAACTGCGACAGCAATTAACCAGCAGCTGCAGGGCTGTGACGTGGCGCCGAGCCCTCCTGCTGGAACTCGACACACGTCCTACGTGGCGTCTTCCAAAGAACTCTTGGGGTAGGTTCTATTCTCATGAACCCAATTTTCTGGTAGGGAAGACGAGTTTTAGAGACTTGCTCCAGGTCACACGTCGAGAAAGCTATGGAGGCAGGATTTTAACCTAGAGTTATGGAACCCAGAACCCGCAGCTTTAATTATCGTGCCATATTGCGGCACGGGCGAGCATTTTCAGGCTTTAGACCCCAATTATTACCTGCATATTCGGATTCCCTTATCGGCCTGGCTGGTAGGATTTTCATCGATGGCCACGCCTCCGCCATGTGAAGCTTGAGGTCTTCGTAGTTGTCATCCGTGCAGTCTGTTGCTCCATCCAGGACAGCAGCAAAGTTCCTTTCCTAAGCAGGGGGAAACAGTCGAGTGAGCTAAGGGAAGGTACAGTCACAATAAAGTTTACAGGCTCCAGCACTAGCTAGGGGAATGGTATAGATGCCCTCAGCTGGGAATTAAAGATTTCAGAATCTGGGGTCTGAGGCAGTGAAAGTCTTGTGGTAGGCACACTTCTAAAGATGCCCCCAACCTTCCAATCCTCTGTTATTCAATCAGATAATTATCTAGGTGCCATTGTGAAGGGACATTGCAGGTGTGATTAAGATTACTATTACTGTCTTTGAAATCAGAAGATTATTCTGGATTCCTGAGTCGGCCCAACGTAATCGCATAAGCCTTTCAAAGCAGAAAGGGGAGCTATTTGCAGGCGATATGGCCTTGGATATAGGAAATCACAAGGACCCCAAACAAAAACATTATTAGAGCTAATAAACAGTTTAGTCTGAATGCAGGATACGTGATCGCTATACGTATTTCAGTTGAATTTCTATGTTGTATCCGTAATGAGTTCTGAGTCTGAACACTGGCCGTGGCAGGACCGGGGACCAGTCCAGGACAGATGTGATCGTCATCACAGACACGCTGGAGTCTGCACCCACGCGTCAGCGTCTGGAGCCAGCATCGCGCCATGTTACCCTTGATGACCTTTCCTACGTCATACAGAACCAAGCGACCGTTTTTCCTTCCTGGGTCTCAGAATGCTCACCTCTTCCCTAGTTGATAGAAATGACTTTTGTCTTTATTTGAGCTCGAGAGAGAATCCAGGCAGCTCAGGGCAATTGGGTCAGTATGCGAAAAGTTTCGAAAAGGTCTAAGCAGAGTGTCATGTGACGCCGAGAGCTCAGAAGCGGGTGACAGAGGCAGTTCCAAATGAGCGGTGAAGGTGGCCCCGGAATGCTGATTCGGTCTCTGTCTTCTGAACTGTCTCCTTTGAACACCCGCCCTAGGATGCGTGTGGCTGCACGTCACACTACAGGGCTGGGAGGGAGCTGACAACTGGAGAGGGCTGTGACACGTACCGGCAAAATCTTTCACGTATTAGTTTCTGCTAAAATTCCAAAAAGGCCATGGCTACGAATAACAGGCCCAATTACAAGAGATTTTCATGCACGTCCTGCCATCTGACCTTCTAAACGAACAACTTTTACAAATTTAGAAACTGGGATTGGTGACTTCTGATAGCCACACGGATCACAGGTGGCATCGATGGGGAGGACCAGGACTTCCCATACCCCTGGCACCCAGTGCCAGGTATGTAAAATTGTCCTGCACCCTGAAAATGCAGGGCAGGGCACCTGGGCGTTCCTCGTGTCGCAGCATCCGTAGCTGTGACTTCTGAGCGGACCATGAGATGGCAGCAGGGGAAGCCTGGGCTGGGGCCCTGACTCGTTAGGCTCCTTCGTGGCTCTGCAGAGCGCAGCCATGTCCTCTCAGTCACGGCCATGCTACGCGGACTGGCGAGCACGGGACCCTTTCTCTGAATCAGGAGGATGGACGTGCACACTGTAAATACCGCCACGCACGGTTCCAGGGTGACCTCGGCAACCAGCGATGTCTCAAACGAGGCGACGCATGTAAGATGTTGAGCAAAATGCCTGATGCTCAGCACTTAAGAAACGTGAGTGGCAGACATCGGTGAGGTTGCTACGGTAATAGAACTATCCAAGAAAGTCGCAGATAAGGGGAGGCCACCCATCGTGTTTTCCTCTCCTCCTAAAGTCCCTCGAGGAGGCGTTAAGCTCTTTATGTGTGCTAGGTGCTTCGTGGGCTTTATCTCAAAAGATCTGTGAGGAGGTTTTGTCATAGCGGAAGGACTCGGGATCAGGCCCGAGTCTGAATTCCAGCTTTGCATTACGCAATAAAGCATTTGGGCGAGTTGCTCACTAGCCCCCAGCCTGACAGTGTATAAAGCTTTGCCTATTGTCACTCTGTGCAAGCAGTCTGATAGAGGTGAAGACCAGTGACGTGATGAGTCTGATTTCCAGGTGGGCAATAGCATGGGGGTGCTCGCCAGGCCCCCGTCTGAGAACTCTCTGTAGAGGCTTTGGGGCTCCACTTCAGCTTAAAGCGACTCTGCTCATTTGATGCAAGGGGGCAGAATGCAATTTAATTCTCCGTGGGACGGCAGAAGGGAGGAGGTGGGCCCCCCGAAGACGACAATGTTGATTTCCCACGTGTTAGCCTTGGTTCCCACCCAAGGGCTCCCTGAGGAAAGCAAGGCTTAAATCCTGCATGAACCGAGGGGGTCAGGCGAGTTATGAAGTGTAAATTGATCGGATTCCAGGACTTTAGGTGCAAAGGACCAACACAGTGATCCAGGAGCAAGCACAGGGTGGGGGTGGCCGAGGGGAAGCTCAGTGGCCCAAAGGAAAAAGCTCGAGTCACTGGGCATGCAGTTGGAGTAGGAGCATTTGCATGACGGCGCTGATGCTGTGGCCCCAGCGACTGGGCACTGCAGCCGCGAAGTCCCGCCCCCTCGGTCTGGCCTCAGGAGGAAAGCAGGGCTCAGACTGGGAGTTCTCAGATGGGAAACTGGGCAAGACGAGCCTGCCTGGAGGTGGCCTGGCTCCCGGATGGCACCACCCCATCCTAGATCTGAACTGTGGACCTACTTGATGACCTCGCGGAGGTTACTCAACCTCGCCGACGCAGATGCTCCGTCCATAAACTGGAGAGGGCTAAGTCCACTTTATAAAGTCATAGCCAGAGATAATTAACCGAGCACAACGTGCATAAAGGTTGTGCTTTGGCCTCTGCTCGGGACATGCTAGATCCCTTTGTTCTAATCGACGTGCCCAGAATCAGAGGCACCCAGTGCCCAAAGAAAAGCTGATGGGAGGTGAACTCCAGGAGGTTCCGCAATTGACTTGGCAAAGGCAAGGGAAGGTGACCGGACTGTTCCTCTCTGGACCTGCACAGAAGTGAGTTCTGAGTGGGATCCCAGGCCTGTGACAGCTTTGGGGGTTTGACAGGTGGACATGGGTGGCAAGGGCAACCTTTGTATACCGTTATGGCTAACACCAAGACTCCCCCAGGGCAGACTCTCTGATAAAGTCTTGGACCAGCTGGAGGGGCTGGGAGTGTGAGAACAGCCCACCCTCCAGCTGCCTTGCCACAGTTCACGGGTACGGGGCGTGGCGGGGCGCCAGGCGGAGCAGTAGCCACCTGGCCCCGTCTGAAGAGGATCTACATCCGGCCCCGGAAATCATGGCCCCCAGGACCCAATCAATATAAGTATTTTGGTTTATTTCTTTCCAGAAAGAGAAAAAGAGTTTTTTAAAAAAATTATGAGTTACATCTATTTATCTATTATAACTTATCTATTATTTATATACTGTTCATTTCCGGGGTTCTTAACTAAAAAAGTCCAGTATTTTCTACTCATAAAACTCAAAATTAATTAAAATAGTTTGTGATTGATTGATTGATGTGTGTGTGTGTGTGTGTGTGTATGTGTGTGTCTGTGTGTATGTGTCCTGGGGTGAAGATATGTAGCTTTAATTAGATTATTAAAAGATCTTTAAAATAGGAAAGAATCAATGATTTTACAGGCAGATTCATTCTATCTATCTGTCTATTGTCGGTCTGTCCATCCGTCTGTCCATCCATCCATCCATCTATCCATCCATCCATCCAATTTATTCTACCCATCATCTGTAGATGTAAGTTAAAACTATTTAAATAATATTCATGTACAATTTAACAATATAATTATTTATAAATATTAGATACCTAATTTCTGTTATAAATCTCCTTTAGCCATTAAAATTCTTTGTATATATTATTAATGGCTTCATAATATGAATATATCATAATATATTCAACTTTTTCTATTATTGAATAGCATGATTCCAGTGTGTTGCCATTTAAGATAAATTATTATAAAATAGAAATGAGTGTGTTTAAATGTTAATCCAAATTTTAGATTCACTTCTTAGTTTAAATTTCCAACCACAGAATTTTTGGGCTAAAGAAAATGGACATTTTTCTCTTTCTTAGTTAATATCACAAAACTGCTTTCTGGAAAGTTTGTTCCTTGTTTCATTCCAGAAAACATAAGTGTTATAAAGTGCTTTCCTCATCACACACTTGCCAGTACTGTGTGTTGGTATTTTACCTTATTCAGTCTTTCTGGTGGCCATGTAAATGAATTTTCATGTCTATTTTTTAGCTGATTAATTGGGTTATAGTTTTACGACCAGGAATTGAAATACAATTTCCCCTGCCAGGAAATCTGGGAAAAATTTTTTTCTTTGTTTTTAATTTACCAAGCACTTGAAAAAAGCCCCTTGTTTTGTAAATATCCAAGACGGGAGAAAGCAGGTGAAGGAGATGGCTGACTTACACATTCCAGGAGAGGCTCATGAAGAGTCTGGTGCTGGCCTGCCAACAAAAACAGACCAAGACGTTAATGCGAAACGCGGAAAGATGGGGCCCTCATTTTTCTCCAGAAAACTTGTGCTCATTCCAATTAATTTTTCGTGACTGTAATTGCTCAAAATGAAGTGACAATTTCTATACCTCTCATCCTATCTGGTGCTGTTGCAAAACAGACGCGATGGAAAAGGAGGAAAGAAAATCAAGCCCGAACGAGCAAGGACCCTTATTCCCAGGCCAGGTTAACGTTCTCACCTAAAGAGGAACTTGTTGGAAGACCCCGCCCCCATGTCGATTGCACAGGAAGTAGGAAGTGGTGACTCAGCGGCTCTGGGCCAGTGAAGAGGTTTAGGTCCCTCTCTGCCTTGTGGCCCCACGTCCTGCAGTCACAGTTATGATTCCATACGTCCGTCTCCTTGAACCGGCTGCAGATAAGTATTTTGAGGGCAGGGCCATGTGTCTCCATTCATCTGGCTCCGGGTCCGGCGCCAAGTGTTGATGAGATGAGCTCTAGACAGGCGTTTGTTGACTGAATATTGTTCATTTGAAGCTTCTTCACACCCCGCTCCCTCACGGGGACTTGTTTTATAAAGGACGGCCTGAAGAGTCTGTGTTTTACATTTTACCTTCAGATTATGCAAAACCACCAAAGGACTGCTCACGTGGCCTGCAGGGTTTTTTCTTTTTCTTTTTCTTTTTTGGCTTCTTCCTAGAGTTAATTTTTCCAAATTGTACTACAGTGTCATGCTGTTAGTCTGCATTGAGGAACATTATAAGCAGAAAATGCTCTTATCACATTCTCTTTATTAGTACATGTGTGAGAAGTTTCCAGCAGGTCTCAGGGCCAGAAGCTGTGTGCTTCTCGGCAATTGTTTTGCTTCGATTTAATGGGAAACCCCAGTCCCCTAATAGATTATATTTCCTCTCCTCCTTTGGCTGCTGAGAATCTCAGGGCAAGTGTGGGGCTTGCACCCAGGGAGTGTAGAGGAGCCTTGTAAGGTCTGTATTTCTACATCTAGGTCCTGCTTCGGCATCTTCTAAAACTTATCCTTTCGCCCTGAATTCTCTTACCATTCCAAAGTATGAAATTCAGCGCTGCGAATCTGTGTCAGTGTTCCCGTCTTTCGTGGGGTGGAATGTGTAAATTAACGACAGTCTGGCTCAGCGGAAACCCTGCCTCTGGAGAGTGCCTGGGACCCGTGTGACAGGAGGCGGTGACAGCTGAAGCTAAGCTCCCTGAGGGGATGAGCTGGGAGATGCAGAATCCTGCCTGCACCTGCCACCAGTCTCAGCCCACAGGGTGGTGGGACTAGCTCTCACCCCCCTGGGGTGCTAATGACACCTTCCTGTCCCAGCACAATTACACCCCTACTGAGATCCCTGGCAGAGAAACCCAGTATTCTAAGTCCTCAGAGTAGCAATTTGTACTGTCTCATGAACTGAGTTAAAATAATAAGGGCACTCACTGAACACCAGCTGGCCCAGAAGGAGCAAGTGATCACAGATGCACGGGGATCAGCTCTGGCTGTGACCTCAGAAAGCAACTCCACTGTCTAATTCAGCGTAATTTCATTTCGGGAGATTGTCCTCAGTGAATGTGGTCATTACTATAGCGCCATCCTGACGGAGAGCCGTGGGCTCTCTACTCTCAGCAAGGGCCAGCCTTGCAGCCTGGCCCTCTCTTGGGGTCCCCACGTGTGCTTCGTGGCACTCTGGGTCTTTGTGTTGACCCCACCTGGAGTCCCTGCCCCCTCGCCCCTCCCCCACCCCTGCTTTGCTTTCCAGATGCTCAGCGTCCTTTGAGATCCTCCTGCGACTTCCCGCTGATGCTCCAGGCTCCTTTCATCCCTCTGACGTGTTAGAGGACGGTTTTCTGCCTCACCTGCCCGTGACACTCAAATAAAAACAGGCAGGATCTGATCACCCGTTTGTTGTGAATAGTTCACTGTCCATCTTTAGGACAGGAATTGTCTTTTTTTTTTTTCTCTGTCTCCCACAGTACCTATCTGTGTGAATAACAATGCAGAGTTTGGGAAATGGCATTTTAAAAGCACAGTTCTAAACCTGTGAATCGGTTCACGTCACTCGCGGCCCGTGGAGTACGGTCCAGGCCCCTCCCGCATCCCATCTTTCCAGGCCCTTCCTCAGCGCTGGACTCCAGCCAGCTGGGCCTCTCCTCCGGTCTGTCCAGGACATCACGCCCCTTCTCCTGCAGCAGCTTTGCCAGCGCTGTTCCTCAGCCCTGCCCTTGCCTGGATCCTTTTCACCCATCACATGGTGTCTCAAATATCATGGCTCCTGACCACCAATCTCAGGGAAAAATTAAGGAGCAACCTCTCCAGCCCAGTTCTCACTACCTCCGGCTTCTGGCATGGCAGTGAGAATGCTCTGTGCTCACCAACCCCATTTCCTCTTCCTGTGGGTGCCCGGCTAGCATGCGTTTCCCAGCGTCCCTTGCACTGGGCAGCCACGGCTTGATGTCGTGGCCGCTGAAATCAGGCGGGTGTGAGGGACTCCATTCCTGGCCGGCCTGCTTGACCCTCTGTGCTCTTGTTCTTGCCTCACAAGAGACGGAGGATCCCAAGGCCCTCGGGAAGAATGGAAGCCACTGGCTAGAAGGTGAGCGAATCCCAAACGTGTTTCTGGACTAAGACCTCCCTCGATCCACACTGGGCTGCGATGTGAACCAGAACTAAAACTTTATTTTATTAAACTGCCAACATTTGTAGTTTATGCATTAGAAATGATGCCCGCTCTGATTCATACACCCTGTTTAGCTGTTCTGTAGCACGTAGGAACAAAGCAAGCCAGCTAATATATAGTCACAGACTGTGTGGTACCTGCCTACCCCCAGGCAGTGGTGAGGTTTCAGGCTCTGGGTCACCCCTGTAACCCAGTGTGTGTTAACTACACAATAAGTGACAAGTTGGCTGTGAGTTATAGTGAGGGGTGCAGCGGAAGCACCCCAGAACTGTGAACCAGTGACAGAACTTCAAGCAGAACCTGATTTCCTCCGTTGCCCAGTGAAGTTGAGCCTGACACTTCTTCTTGCTGGGCCCCCAGTCCCCACCAAAGTGGCACCCCCCAAATGCTTCCAGGTCTTTGAGTCTTCCTGGAACTGAAGGACAGGTTGGCTTCTCAGGGAGAACCCTTTTCTAAACAGACAAAGGAATTTGCTTCCCACGTTGCTGGCCCGGAAGAGTTATGTTCACGTCTGTGGAGGGTCGTTCATCACCCACGGACACCAGGCAGCTGCAGAGAAGAGCTGACTTTGGTGAGCCCCTGAAGGAAGCGTCTTTTTACAAAAGACAACGTTCCCTTGAACATTCTTTTTAAGAGGGAAGTGAAGATAAACATGTGTCATGTAAAGCTCAGGGGCTTTCCTGGCTGGCAGAAAGCAATCACCCCAGCTTTGGGTCATCAGCTTGAATACCTCTGCTCACGCCCATGTAAGTGTGACAAAGGCATGTGGCTGATGCCCACCAAATTAAGGTTTCCCTGATCATGTTCATTGAGGGCGCTTAAAAAAAAAGGGACATAAAGAGGAACTGGGGCCCCAGTGCAAACCGACTGCTCTGTACACAAGCTCCTAGGGTGATAGCCATTTACACTGTAGTCTAAATTTCTGACTCTGAAGCTCCAGCCCTTCCATTAGAAGGTCAGATGTCAGGTGAAGTTACGGGCTCTCGGACCATCTTTACTTGTGAACACTTCTGGGCACCGGGGCCCGTGGGGTGCTGGGCTGGTGGGTGCCTTGTCTATGCCCCTTTCAGTCCCTTTATAGGGACAGGGCAGCTGGCCTAGCCCCATATGCTGTAGTCACATTTGAAAAAAATTCCCCAGGAAAACCAACTTCGTTTTCATTTCTTCACAAGATTTCAGGGGGAGAGGGATGGGGAGAGAGGACAGGGGACAGCTAGGGTCAGCTCCAACTCCAGAGGCTGCCAGTGGGACTTACTCATGAATATGGGGAGAGAAGCAAGGGACCAGTGAACCCCAAACGCCTATTGCCGCATGAGTGCTCCTAGCAAGACAGCCGCGTGTCTCCCCCCACCCACGTCCCCTTTCTTCTCAGGACTAGACCCCCTGAAGGTTAGCTGGGCGCATGGCTGCCTGGAGTAAGCACTTATTCCACGATGTCCTAATCGTCCCCGTAGCTACATGTGGCCATGAGTCCAAGTTTTGGTTGATGGAAGAGGTGGAACGTCAATCCATAATTTCCAGGAAGTTTTCTTAAGAGGAATTGTTGGGTGCTGTTTGTTCCTTGTTCCTTCTGTCGGTTCTCCTGCTGCCTGGAGCACAGGTGTCACTATTTTGGGGAATGGGATCGAGGCCGATGCAAGGGGGGC